>VMBQ01013084.1:0-16795 GCA_007657795.1 Dreissena rostriformis
TCGGAAAGGTTTCTAATACCTATTTTTAAACCCCAAAACGGAAACCCTGGGTAAATTCACATGGCTGAAAAGGTGTATTTATTTAATTATTCCAGAAATCAGCAGAAATACTTTTGATTTTGAGTGATTTTACCCAAAAAATCATAGATGTGCACGGCTGAGACACTTAAGAAATGGGTTTTCTGGAAGAATATAAAATACCCTTTTCAAATATACAAAAACAAATCTTGGCCTCAAAACTTGCAATAAACACCCATGGGCTCTCGGACTAAATTACCCGAGGCACTTTAGAAATGAGAAACAGCTACTTTGTACGCCGTGAAACGTCTCCTGTATATTCACAAATAACATTATGTTCTAACAGCGACAGCTGAATCAAGCAAATTTGCTAGCGTGGACAATAATCGATATTTCATCTAGTTTTGAGACATGTGCTTTAACAATGTACATTAATCGTTGAAGCTATTTAATAGGAAGGAAGAACTATTTTATACATTGCCTCTCGTTCAAATTCCAATTCGAACATGTTCATTTTAGTTATGTTTTATGAAATTCTATGTATAACTTATGTTTATTTGTTTCAAATAAATATGCTTAAACTAAGCTTTTGATTAAAAAAAAATATATATTCAAACCAAGACCTTCCATTCGTGTTTTTGTTTATGTGCTACTGACAAATTAAACTGATTTGTATAATTGCAATAACAAAATAATGACCTGCTGTTCCATTGAAAACAAAACTTTCCTTTTTTTGTTATATCAGATCATGTTTACGCAAACATACTTATACATTCTCATATAAATTTGGTGTATATGTATTGTTTCTACATATAGAAAAATAATATATCGTAATTGATATAAGTATATTTATACTTATATCGGTGTTTCCGGCACTGGTTGTTATTGATTGCATGTTTCTGGTTCAATTTTGATATGTTAACCCACAAATTACTAATGGTTAAAAAAACTGTGCAAGATTGGTTTAAACTTGATATACAATGCGGCGTCTATATTAAAGAAATAACTTCTCGAGAAACAAAAACCCCAACATCACACAAAGTTATAAAATAATGTGAACGCTCACGCTCTTTCGCGTACCTGACGTTGTAATAAATGCGATATCATCTCAATCATTTTATTGTGTAAACACTTTACGCAGACATTTCCCACTTGATCTTCCGGATGTCTAAATATATCTGGAAACAATGGAAACTATTTAACAAAAGGTAAGGATTACTTACAAACACCTGTAATCAATGTTGAGTGTTTACCCAATTATGGCATGGAACTCCATATTCGTAACATTTTGTTTATGATAACATTTAAAAAGATCTAAAATAATGTGTATCAGTAAAACACAAATAAATGGTCTTTTTTGGGGAATTAGGAAAAACATTTATCAAACGGTGATTACTAATTTAGATTGCATTAACTGTTTTCTGCAGAGAGCTATGTGCGTGAAAGAACACAATTTGAGTCATAAACCATAAGCATGAGTGACAATCGTATCCTATTGAAAGATAATAAGTACTTTTCATCCCTGATTAAAGTGTTTCTGAGAGGACCACTCCAGAAACGTGCGCACAGCGATGACGTGTTTGTGTTTACTACTCATGTATTAGTTGTATATTTTATGAAAGTGACGCTTAGTACATAGAAAATCATTGGTATTTACAGAAATAATACGATCAATACAGTTTTTTTTTTACTTATGTTGTACTTTTTATTTATGTTATTTTATTTGACGTTACGTGAACAACATCGAAACAAATACATAATATCATATATAATTTATATAATAAAATAGTATATATATATACAAATATATCTGCAAAAACATTGTACTACCCAGCCATATAAATGGCTTACTAAACTAGCATAAAGGTTGTGTTCAACATGCTTCACGAAGTCGACATGGTGTGTGAAAAAAAAATCATAAATAACTTTCAAAAGTAAGCCATAGACTCTTATAACTTAGATACGACAACAACGTCATTAATACCCATACGTGTGAAACTTGAAACGTAAATATGAATCCGATTGGTGAAAAAGGGGTGTCATGCATGTGCGTAAAGTGTCGTCCCAGATTATCCTGTGCAGTCCATACGGGCTAATAAGGGACGACACTTTCCGCCTGAACTAGATTTTCGCTAAGAAAAACCTTTAAGCGAAAAATACCATAGAAGCGGAAAGTGTCACCCCTGATTAGCCTGTGCGGACTGCACATGCAATAAACCCCCTTTTCACAAAACGAGGTTCATATATGTGCAAAACTAGAAACGTAATTATGACTCCGATTTGCTTTGTTTGTTGATTCTTTTTTAGTTAGACCCATGATCATATTTTGTTGTTTTTATAAAAAAAAATGTATTGATACATTACTCGAATATATTCTTTAATTATTAGGTACTTTTATTTTTTTATGTTATTATATTTGACGTGGATTGAACAACAACGTAAAATATATATATATATTCGATATATATATGTCCAGCAAATTCATTTCCGGTCTGGCAAGTTTTGAAAGATTTTCTGATCGAATAATAACGGACTGGAGCTTTCGGGATGTCGGTTAAAGAGCCCCAATCAAAGATAATATAAATATAAATAAATATGTATAAACATGAAACAAACGCATTGAAAGCAGAATCAATCTTTCCAAATTTTGCTCATACATAATATACATCATAGTTGTCACTGCAAACGTACTACATATACAAGTAAAAATTACGTACGATATCTTTAAAATTCTATTAAAATAGTATATATGTATTTTATTTGCAGAGAGGAATGGCTTATACTTTGATCGCCTCGATTTTGGCTGTGACATTTAGCTGCACAGATTCAGCCAANCTAAATGATTCATATATATTTTCACATTTACATCTCAATCGTTGCAAATGCTATATTTCAGGCAGTAACCGTAACGGACTAATGTAATAATCATTGGTCCATAAGACAATTATTTCGAAAATGTGAATATTTCGAAAATGTGAAAACATTGTATCGTGTAATTAAAATGTTTTTGTCATTCGTGTCATTATATGTCATTACAATTGTGTGTACTTTACCTTTCTTATAGTCTGATTAATTGACACGGCCATAAACAAAAACATTGACTGGTACTGCCATCAGACATTGCTTTAAATCTATTTCGCCTGCATTTTAAATAAAAAACAACATCTTCAAGGCCATTTTCAAAGTACATCATAATCAGTAATTTAGAAACCAAACAAAAATCATTTTCCCAGAACTATAGTTTCTTTTTTGGTAAAAAATACACACTTGGTATTTCTTTATCTTCAGAGAATTCCATAAGCTAAACTTCCTGAGGCCACTTTCATGACAGATTAAGCAGCGCTTTGTAATTATTCTTGTTTGTCGTGATAACGCCATGTTGCCATTTATCAAACATGTGAAGTCTTAATCCCTTATTTCAACTTTTCGTAAATATATAAGTGTTTGTACTTTATTTCGAAATCGCTAGTGCGTTCATGTGTATTTAAATGACCACATTAACTTCATTTAGAATTGACAAGATATTATGGAGATTTAAACATGTTTCAAACATATATTTCTAATAACTTTAAAAATGTAACAAATAGAAAGAAAAATGCGTATTTACTTGATTGCGGTTTGGAATTCTTTTAACATTGAATTGAGTTGTTTTGCTTTTAAATATTATTTTTCTTGAAGATTCGTACTTATTGTTCCGGTTTTCAGTCTGTGATAAACCCAGATTTAGATAATATATTACATTAACTGAAGGCGTAGTGAATAACAATTGTGAAAACATCCTTCAATCAATAACGTCATCTAGAACACAATGTTAACACATAATGTTGAAGAGATCTAACATTTTCCTCTTTGTAAAATAAGCCAATTACAAATTTCGCCACGAACCGTCCATTATAGCAAAATCGATGAAACTCCAGAAACTATTGGGAGAGAAATTCTTGTCTTTGTCCCCCACTTTTATAACAGAACACCAACTATATGGATACGGTGATTAAAACTTACTGATGTGTTTTTTGTAAATCATGTTTTGTAAATACGCGACCATCTAGTATTGTATATTGAACTGAATTCCCAGCGCCTCATCTTCGCTAATTAACGTTAGATTCGCCACGTCTTAACAACCCCCACACGCATATTTCAAATAGTACGAGTACATAAGACAATTTAGAGAGGAACGTTTGAGACCGTGGCTGTGTACATACGTCAAGAAAGAAGTTACGTGAGTTTTGCGTCAATCCAAAATATTGCAGTGTCCTTTACAGATAAATGAACTTATTGATATATTTGCGAATAGTTAATGAAACACGTTTAAAAGAGCGTATAATAGAATTGCTAGACATAAGTCAAAACCATTATGGCATCACTAACAATAAAGAGGACAGTGCAATGTAACAGGTTCCTCAAAATGTTAAGGATGATCTTATTAGGACTTTGTAGTAGCAGATACAAGCAAATGAGTTCTACTCAGAGCAGAAATCGTTATTTTAAATGAAATGTTTAACAGCGTTGTTTGATTAATTAACAGCAAATGAAAGTGAACTACAAATCATCAGCTCTACTGATATTTCCATCGTCTTAATACAGGCTTCACCATTTCAAATATCCTGTTTACATTCCTTGATAACAATGCCACAGACACACGAACATTAAAAGGCTGTGTAAAATACGTGCTTATTTTCTTTCGGAGATGAGATCAGTCTGATCAAATTAACCTTATGTGGAAAGTTGCAAACCAGTGAGCGTAACATCATAAGATGGTCATTAACCAAGTTTGTTTAAATCATGCCATGATGTATAACTTGGACCTGCCTTGGGGTTTACTTGTTCATCTTATATATATAAAGTGAAAACAGCAAGGCTTGGCATAAGGCAAGTGACATGATTTGGAGTTCTCTACCAAGTTTGTTTAAATCATGTCCCCTGGTGTCAAATTAGATCCACACTGGGTATAACGTTTTTTTTACAAACGCAGGCAGAAACAAAACATGAATGCTAAAACATGACGTGTGAATCGAATATTACACACGTACTTTTAGTTTGCTAGTGTCGTACGTTTCTGAACTTTATTAAAACCTTNATGTTAGGTCTGACATCGGATGATATTATCCTCACACAAAACTATACACAAAAAAATGACATCAAGGAGTACGGATACCGTCTCTTCTTTTTTTTATTAGAATTTCCTTTTAAATACCCATTCATTTTGCTTTAATGATGCTCTTTACGCCCATTAGACTATTTCCTATCTAGACGAATCAATTTATTGTTATTGTCTAATGTTATCGCTGCTTAATGCATTAAAATAATTAGAATTCAACTAATGTGTCGAAATGTTTTTTTTGTGTAGTCATGTGCTGTTCTGAGTCACGAAAAAGGTGCACATTATCATCGTAATGAATGTTCATACAATCCCAGTCAATACGGGTTATATTTCAGTTGCAAACGTACTGTTAAAAGACATGCATTGTAACGTTCAACTTAGACTGTCTTAATTAAAAAAAAATACACTACGCAGTGTTTACTACCATCACACGTGTTAAAACTAACTACTATATACTATTTCAAGATAATAATAAATACATGAATATTTAAGTATTTTAGGTGATAACTGCGTAAAAACAATCCTAGTTTCGAAACCATATGACTGTGTCGTATATTCTTGTCCAGCTTTTAGATGGATTGGTAATACTTATGTTGAATGTCATTGGTTTTGTAATGAAAGGGTAACATCACACATCTGGTAATGAGCTATTATCAACCAGTCACGGAATGTGTATTCGAAGAATGTCTTAAAAAGTACGCAACATAATTTTCAAATAAATATAATGCACCCAATTACAACAAAAAATAATTAAATAAATTTTACTCCAGTATTATCCGGTGACTTGTTATGGAATCACATATTTGATTGGGGCTCTGCACGGAAAGAGTCTAATCTCTTTGCGAACGTGACTTTCAGTTAAATTTCAGATAATGTTACAATTTCCGTCATTAAATTTGTACATCATGCTTATGGCAACATGGATTCCAATGTTTTTTTATTTAAGGTCAATGAGCAAGAGAGCTCTGAATGTAAAGACATGACATATTAGAACAGCTCAATGAATGAGCAAAAACAGCATCTATTACATATTTGTTGGCATTTTCTCTAAATCACGACATGCAAAAAATAGTTTGAATCTAAATGTCCCAATGAATATCAATAGCCATCGCTTGTGATTTCATAGGAATGGTATTGGTAAAACCATCAACAAAATGAATCTGTTTGTTTCAGCAACCCCCGTTATTTAATATCGAATACTTATCCTACTGTTCGATTTGCTTCATTTTTGGGCGAATCAATGGTGTGTGTAATTACAAAGCGCACACTAAAAAAGCTACGTCACATAAACCATTAAACTGAATTACACGATAGTTTTATCTAATTAAAAAGCACTTTATTATCTGGTATACATGGATATACTACTTGTCTAGCAAAGAAGCTGAACATTTCTCTTATGAAAACCACATATTAAAATAATAAATCTACTTATTAATAGTTTAATAAAATTTCACAAATCGGCGCCAACTAACTCAAAGCTTACATTAAAGCCTAAAGTCACCCTTACGCGCCAATAGACACTTATGTCACTTACTCAAAGCGGTCGTAATCTAAGGTTAAACCGTTATTTTCCCCTAAGCCTAATGTTACTCCATCGGGCTCTTTGTGCTATTTTAGTCCGGATTTAGAAAGATTTTTTAATGTTAAAAAGCACAAAATAACGTGTTTGTAATTTATGCGATGTATTAACAACGTTTAAATTGGAATTATGAGGCAATGTAAATTCATGTGTCATATTTCAGATACTCAGTTCCTCATTTACAAATTAATAAATAAATAAATTAATTAATTCATTATTTTATTTATTCATTCATTATTTTATTTATTTTATTCATTAATTATTTTATTTATTCATTAAGCAATTCATTCTCACGTTTTATTTATTTATGGATTTTGTTATGGATTTATTCATTCATTCATTCATTCATTCATTCATCTATTCATTCATTCATTCATTCATTCATTCATTCATTCACTCATTTATTCATTCATTCATTCGTTTGTTCATTCATTCATTCATTCATGCATTAATTCATTCATTCATCATTCATTCATTCATTCATTCATTCATTCATTCATTCATGCATTCATCCATTCATTCATTTTTTTTATTCATTCATTCAATCATTCATTCATTTATTCATTCTTTCATTCATTCATTCATGCATTCATCCATTAATTAATTACGACGATCGATGATAGGTCTGCCATCGGATGATATTATCCTCAATTTAATAGATCGGATGATATAACCCATTCTGACTATTTTCTATCTAGACGAATCGATTTCTGGCAATAGTCTTTAAGGTTATTGCAGCTTTTTCAATTAACATAATAAGAATTCAACTAATGTGTCGAAATGATTTTGTTTAAATGAAGTATCTCGCAACATCCTTCGTAACCCAACTAATAAGTTTGAGCTTGCACGCACTCGTGAAACTAAAATTCCTTGTTTTAGAATGTCTGAAAAAAAATACATTAATTAATAAATTAATTAATTAATTAATGTTTTTATTTATTTATTTATTTATTCACTTTGTGTTATTTTTCTTTTGGAAAATAATTATTTTTACTTCTCTCTGTTTTCAGACATTCTAAGACAAGGAATTTGGGTTTCACGAGTGTGTGCAAGCTCAAATTTATTAGTTGGATTACGAAGGATGTTGCGAGAAACTTCATTTAAACCATATCGGAGGAAATGTTTGCTTGAAGCATGTCAATTAGCAAGTGGCAGTCACTATCAAGAAAACTTAATTAATAAGATACAAAATGAATATTTAAAAGATACATTGAANACGATCGATGATAGGTCTGCCATCGGATGATATTATCCTCAATTTAATAGATCGGATGATATAACCCATTCTGACTATTTCCTATCTTGACGAATCGATTTCTGGCAATAGTCTTTAAGCTTATTGCAGCTTTTTCAATTTACATAATAAGAATTCAACTAATGTGTCGAAATGATTTGGTTTAAATGAAGTATCTCGCAACATCCTTCGTAACCCAACTAATAAGTTTGAGCTTGCACGCACTCGTGAAACCCAAATTCCTTGTTTTAGAATGTCTGAAAAAAAAATACATTAATTAATAAATTAATTAATTAATTAATGTTTTTATTTATTTATTTATTTATTTATTCACTCTGTGTTATTTTTCTTTTGGATAATAATTATTTTTACTTCAATCTGTTTTCAGACATTCTAAGACAAGGAATTTGGGTTTCACGAGTGCGTGCAAGCTCAAATTTATTAGTTGGATTACGAAGGATGTTGCGAGCAACTTCATTTAAACCATATCGGAGGAAATGTTTGCTTGACAGCATGTCAATTAGCAAGTGGCAGTCACTATCAAGAAAACTTAATCAATAAGATACAAAATAAATATTTAAAAGAAACATTGAAATTATTTGTTGAACTAAGTAGAACAGAACCTTTAACAAATCAGCTTTGGCTTCAGAATCCACTTTTCTATAATCCAGATATAACAAGTGGAATAAAAACTTGATTTTTATTCATGGTTTGACAAAGGCATTTATTTTGTTGGGGACTTGATGCACAATGCTGAACTTTTATCCATTTACAGTTTTAATAATTTTGCCAAGTTCATAACTTCAAACCGAACTATTCATTTTTCAAAGGCATTAGCAATGCAGTTACAAGATTCAAGAAGCTGAGATGCGCTACTGACAACTGCTTTATAAAGCCGTTTATTCCCACAAGCCTACGGTCCATCTTAATAAATACAAAGGGTACAAAACCAGTGTATGATATAATTACCGAAAGTGATTCCTCGCCACTATGTATAAATAAATGGTCGACTTTTGTTAATTTTACCGAAACAAAACAATGGAACATATTCTTTCTTTGTCTTTTCATATCACACGAGATAACAATTATCAGTGGTTTTAATATAGAATTGTACATAGAATCATAAATAAAAACTCCTTCTTATTCAAATTTGGATATGCCACTTCAGTAAACTGCAACTTTTGTCCAACTGAATGTGAAAGTATAGAACACATATTTTGGGAATGTAAGAATGTCACTAAGTTAATAACGGATACAAATAGCGGAAACACATGTTGGCTGTTATTTATGAGCTGAGCTACATTTGCAAATTCTTGAGACAGTTTGACAGAGCGTTATAAATGCACGCGTTGAAACACCAAATGTAAAATCCCTTAATTATTAAATATTCATATCCCCAAAAGACAACTACGTCTACGAACATTATGATAAAAGGTTCAGCTATTCTGGTGCTGTTTCAACAGTACATTTGATATCGCAGTAACTGTTATATCGATATTGTCCCTATATTTTACTGATAATTTAAAGAGAATAAAACGAGTCTGGTGCTTCGTCCATCTTTATAGAGCAAACACAGATATTCCATTCATCACGATATCATTTCTCGACCACCAAGTACATCACTTTGCTAATGTTAATGGACGATACAGACATTATTCGGTGCAACCGGAAAAGTGTGCATTAAGGCAATTACCTCTCGTGGCGTTTCAATCTTATTGCTAACGTATTAACCAGACGTCAATTATCCATTTCGTCTGAAATCATTACGTGTATAGCAGTTGTGATCTAATAAAACATAAGAACATAACAAAGATTAGACAACTAACTGTTCAATGCGAGTTTTGTTGATTCAAGTTTAAGGGGCTTATCGACAGCATTTCCCGTAAATACAGTCATCGATAAAAAATAAAAAAAATAAAATAAAATAAAATATCGAATACAGTAGTAATTTCATTGCTAAATAATCAAAGAATCGTTTGACACATATAACAATCATAACATTGCAAATTCTTCTGTTTCGATCGATTCAAAGTTTCAACAGGATTTAAACTCAGACATACAAAATTATCCAGTTCCATGAAACCTTTTTCAAGTTTTACTAAAAATATTAATGAAGATGTGTACCGCTTCCACTAATTTATTTATTGATTACCGCCGCGTGTAACGGTGACATCAATTAGGCTTACAACACTAATTGGCAATTCAGTGCACATAATGCCATAATTGGTCAACGACAAAATAATATTTCTTTCAAAACTATGTCTTTGACGAATTCTCAAGAAGCCAAAGTCAGAGCTTAATTTTCTCACATAATGCAGCTTCAGTTTAATAAAACACCGAAACACATGTGCACACACACGCACGCATAGGAACACACACGCTTACTTCCACACACACATAAACACTAACACACACCCATTTGTGCAAGTACTCGAAGGGGCCAAAGTCCTTGTCTTTCGAAAAATATTCAAGGCATGCTTAAATCGAGACAATTCTAATGAATGACGTTCATCTTCATAAAACATAATCCGAATGTAATACTATGTATATATTTCCTCGATTTACGCTAAAGGCATCCCACGATTTCGCGTGAATGATTCAAGCGTGTGATGCGAATGTAAAACAATGTATCTACTTCCTCGATTTACGCCAGAGGCATCACACGATTTCGCGTGAATGATTCTAGCGTGTGATGCGAATGTAACACAATATATCTACTTCCTCGATTTACTCTAGCGACATAACACGATTTTGCGTGTAAAGGAACTTTACCTAACCTCTTCGTTAAACTATTATCCAAACCATTTGACTGATGTCAATGCGGTTTATGAATGTTGGTCATAAAGATGTGTATTACAAAAGATGTTTGCATATTTCAATGTGCATAAAGTAATCGTTGACTTGATTGTTAACATCTTGTTGGAAAAGATTTGTTAGGCACTACCAGAAATAATAATTTTCCCAATTCAATGATTTCTTTTCTGGAAAAATAATTGGTGATTATCTGTCTTTGAAGAATTCCATGAGCTTAACCTCCTGAAGCCACGTTTATGGCAGATTAGGCAACGCTTTGTAATTATTCTTGCGTTTCGTGAAAACGTCATATTGTCATTTATCATACACGTCAATGGCAGTAATGGGGTCTAAATCCCTCATTACTACTTATAATAAATAGACGTTATTGTGTTTGTACTTTATTTCGACATCGCGAATGCATGCATGTGTTTTGTAAATGACTGACTACAGTAATGCATTTAGAATTTACAAGATATTATAGAGATTTAAACTTGTTTTAAACAGACATTTATAATAACTTAAAACAGGTAATGAACAGAAAAAACAATGCGTATTTAATTTATTTCGGGTTGGAATAATTTTAAAATTGAATGTATGTGTTTTGCTTTTAAATATTATTTGTCTTGAAACATTCGTATTTATCGGTCCAGTTTAAGTACCACAATGGAAATATGAGATCACTCTCTTTTTTGTGCTATTCTTGGTACTGTGTTGCATTACATGGCTAATTCTCATGTTTGTATTTTTATGTATTAATTAATGAATACAACATGTTTGTTGATTGTGTTTGCACCATGATACCTAAATAAATCTATCTATCTTTCAGTCTGTGATAAACCCATATTTAGATTTTTTAATTAACTTCAAACGTAGTGAGTAACCATCGTAATTGTCCATATCATAGGTTACACTGTTAGTTACTGATGGTGTATGGGATATCCACCCTCAATAATCTCACTATCTACATTTTTCTTGTTGTGTTTAATAAATATTTATATCCGAATCGGCTTTCCGTACTTTTATTTTTCATTCAAATGACTACGCAATTTATGACGTATTTCGTATGACGAAATTTATGTGACATAACTTATTTTATAAAATTTTCTTTAACATTAAAACATTGTTCAATTATCAAACGAATTTAAGACTATATTCGGATGGTGCGTTTGTAATGCATAGTTGTAAATTTCTATGGGAATAAAATAACTCGCTCCGACAGGATTACGATTTCGTAAATCGTGTTTTGGGTCAGAATGGTTAGAATTCGATAGAGATGGTATTAAATAATAGTGTGGTTTATAATAAATTTCGAGAAAGGGATGGAAGAACAGAAAATGGAATTGCATATCGTTGTTATTGTTATAAGCATTATACTTAATACGTTGTCATTGAGGTGAGCGTGTCGTTTATACTTAATTAAGTGTGTTTTTAATGACTCCAGCTAAAGCTGAAATAGTGTCATCAATCTAATATACAGCACACGTTCAGTTTCAATCGATATTTTAATTGGTTCCCTGTACATTTGCAAAAAAACATCATAATTATAACAAGACGTAACTCAGTGAAGAGATGTAAACGCAGGCTATTCAAATCAGAGAAGCTCGATCCGCCGTAGAGGGCCACAATGATTCTCTCACCTGCTTCTGTCACTTGCTCCTGTGTCGTCCCTTCTTGAAATTCTGCTAAATCAGCCTGCAGAACTTGACTCGACTTGGCTTTTTTGAATGCGATACCCTTTCCAATTCCAAAAATACGCGAATTGGTATCGCACCCTGTCAGCGCATGCAAGGCAGGAAGTATATGACACAACTGCGTACCGAGAACTGTTTTCGTTTTATGTACACTCCAAATTTTCGGATTTCGAGTAGTTCCTGAGTTCTTGTCTGACATAAAGACGATGTCATGCGTTTGCATGTTGGCATGGTAGCAAAGAAGTACCAACAGGTATGTGTCTTCGCCAATAAGTGTCGTAGGCTGTGTAGAGGCAGATTTGATGGCTGTTTTTACAATAGTAACATCTGCATCTGCACTAGCTTGTACCATTGTGCATCCAATATTTTGAAGCATTTCAGTCAGAAGATTGATCAAAGACTACTGTTGGCGTACAATACCTGTTGGATACAAAATCAGCATATATCTGACAAATTCCCTGGAATGTGTATCCTTTTGGCCATGGGATTCTATGAAGCAGTGAGCCGCCATCCAACACGTATGCCATTTGTCCGTCCACCTCAGCACTTGCAGCACAATCACACTGTGTCCATATTGTGTCTGCAAGTGTTGCTTTTTGTGATTCTCTCATGCAGCCTGTGTCATCAAATAAAGAAGCTGGAACCGGACAAAGTTCGTGTGTAAACACGGTACTCATATCTTCAGTTTTCCCACTGGCGGCTACCAGTAAACGCTGAAAGAGAAGCTGTGGGCTAACCTTCAATACCTCACTGCCAATTTGCAGTGTGGACTGCGAATTCATTGTAACTACCTGGTTCCCTTTTTTAAATGACACTTCCATCACATCTTGGCCCTTCAGATTGTCTACATTTTTGCTACCGATCTCCTTGGCTTGGTGTGCATTTACGGTGCCAGTAGATGTAACTCCAGTCTCAATGTTTCTCAAGGAGATTGTCGGTGCAAAAGGCTTTCTTTCTTCCAAGAAAGCCATGACTGTGTGCAAATCTTTGCAATCTCGCTCTTGCCTTGAGGAATAACATTCTTTGTGTTGCTCGCTTGTCTGGTAACCTGTTTGTGTTAAATCTTGGATGGCTGAGTTAACAGCAGCACACATTGGCATTGAAAGAAGCCACTGGGCCCTTTGTACTTCCGTCATGCCCTTTCCTCTTGTCATTCCCCCTGTTGACTTAAGAGTACGCATAAGTGTTGATTATATAGTCAAATCAGTTGAGAGTCCAGCCCAGTACCGGGCACTTCGGCGTACAACATGGTGGCCGTGTACAAACTTATCATGCACGTCGGGGTGAGTATCTTGTAGATCATCCATCTCTTGAAGATACAGATAGGCTGACTTTAGATACAAGTTGTGACCCGTCGCTGCCAGATAGGGAAGCATTTCCTTCACTGTTTGTAGATGCAATTCCCAATTTCCCGTTCTCTCTGCTTTGATGAATCTTCGGAGTATGTCGATCATTTCCATATATTGTACCCACAAACATGATGTGGGGTACTGCTTTAGCTCTTGCAGTTTTATGTCGTATATGCTTTTGACCTTTTCTATAACTGGGTGTGTCAGCACACTTTCAGGTGATATCTGCTTTCTAAGTAGCTGATCGTATATGGCAGAAATCNAATTTTCCCAATTCAATGGTTTCTTTTCTGGAAAAATAATTGGTGATTATCTGTCTTTGAAGAATTCCATGAGCTTAACCTCCTGAGGCCACGTTAATGGCAGATTAGGCAACGCTTTGTAATTATTCTTTCGTTTCGTGAAAACGTTATATTGTCATTTTTCATACATGTCAATGGCAGTAATGGGGTCTTAATCCCTCATTACTACTTATAATAAATAGACGTTATTGTGTTTGTACTTTATTTTGACATCGCGAATGCATGCATGCGTTTTGTAAATGGCTGACTACAGTAATGCATTTAGAATTTACAAGATATTATGGAGATTTAAACTTGTTTTAAACAGACATTTATAATAACTTAAAACAGGTAATGAACAGAAAAAAACAATGCGTATTTAATTTATTTCGGGTTGGAATAATTTTAAAATTGAATGTATGTGTTTTGCTTTTAAATAATATTTTTCTTGAAACATTCGTATTTATCGGTCCAGTTTAAGTACCACAATGGAAATATGAGATCACTCTCTTGTTTGTGCTATTCTTGGTACACTGTTGCATAACATGGCTTATTCTCATGTTTGTATTTTTATGTATTAATTAATGAATACAACATGTTTGTTGATTGTGTTTGCACCATGATACCTAAATAAATATATCTATCTTTCAGTCTGTGATAAACCCATATTTAGATTTTTTAATTAACTTAAAACGTAGTGAGTAACCATTGTGATTGTCCATATCATAGGTTACACTGTTAGTAACTGATGGTGTATGGGATATCCACCCTCAGTAATCTCACTATCTACATTTTTCTTGTTGTGTTTAATAAATATTTATATCCGAATCGGCTTTCCGTACTTTTATTTTTCATTCAAATGACTACGCAATTTATGACGTATTTCGTATGACGAAATTTATGTGACATAACTTATTTTTATAGAATTGTCTTTAACATTAAAACATTGTTCAATTATCAAACGAATCCAAGACGTAATTCGGATAGTGCGTTTGTAATGCATAGTTGTAAATTTCTATGGGAATATAATTACTCGCTCCGACAGGATTACGATTTCGTAAATCGTGTTTTGGGTCAGAATGGTTAGAATTCGATAGAGATGGTATTAAATAATAGTGTGGTTTATAATACATTTTGAGAAAGGGATGGAAGAACAGAAAATGGAATTGCATATCGTTTTTGATGTTATAAGCATTATACTTAATACGTTGTCATTGAGGTGAGCGTGTCGTTTATACTTAATTTAGTGTGTTTTTAATGACTCCTGTTAAAGCTGAAATAGTGTCATCAATCTAATATACAGCACACGTTCAGTTGCAATCGATATTTTAATTGGTTCCCTGTACATTTTCAAAAAAAACATCATAATTTTAACAAGACTTATCTAGCTGTTTATCAAACAGACGTCATTTTGTTTTAAGTTGATAGGTGTATGGAAATAACTCGTGGTGTATGAAAAATACATCATGGTCACGTGACCGCTATTAACAGACTCACAGAACATTTATTATAAAGCTTAGAGTTAAACAATTGCAACTTGAACTACAATGTAAAAGCATCCTTCAATATCAATAACGTCATCTACAACGCAATGTAAACAAAAAAAGTTGACGGAAGGAACATTATTCCTTTTTGTAAAATAAGCCAATTACGGATTACGCCACGAACCGTCCATTATAGAAAATCGATGAAACTCCATAAACTATCTGGAGATAAATTCTTTTTTGTATTGACTTCTTTTATAACCGAACTATGTTGTTTTGTTTTTATAGAAGTACGAAGTTTATATTACACACCATTCACAAGGCATGTTGGTATCGTTACATTGAAGTCATGGATTTGTATTCAAATAAATTCAACAATTATTGTTTGCCTGAGCGTAAACAAATCATTCTGATGGATTTTATATGAAAAATGTTGGCTCTATTTTGTGTTACTTCATCAGATACACATTGGTTGGCTGTGGAAAAATGAACATATAACATAAAGAATTGAATCTCCAGAAACTGCAGCAGTATTGCATTTCTATCATACACACCTTCGTGGTCCTTTATTAATGGCAAGGAACCAATTGCGGTAGAGTACGGCACAAAACGAAACAACATAAACACATAGTAGAATAAAGCTGGGGTCACCGCCTTGGAACGGTTAATGTTAAGCACTGGGATATATGTCATATAGTCTAACGTTATTTGCATTAACATCACAATACAGACACAGATTTCTTATTGGCGATTCTCATTAGACTGGTACAATTCTTTTCAATAAAAAAAAAAAGAAAAATATTTATTGATTTTTGTCAAAACACGATTTGATGCGTAACTTGAAAAGCATTCCGCCATATTGCTTTTATTCAAAAACTTTACGTTACTATTAACGTGTGACCTGTTGTAACCGAATCCACGTGAACGCTTTTGAAAANGTAATTTCTTTAAGTGGCCTGGACTATTAACGTGTGACCTGTTGTAACCGAATCCACCTGAACGCTTTTGGAAACAACAACAAACGAACGCAACGTCAACAACAATGTCCTAGTGCTTTTAAAGTTAAATATCTTTGACAACTTACGCTGAATAGCGTGAGTTCGATGAATTGTGTGTAACAAGAGGTTGACTTTGAAAAATAAATCGAAAGACATAACTTAAGTAAAGAAGTTAACAAATAAAACGAAGTTTGCCAATATAACGAAGTTCACTAATAAAACAAAGTTTACTAATCAAACGAAGCTTACTAATAAAACCAAGTT
>VMBQ01013085.1:0-17401 GCA_007657795.1 Dreissena rostriformis
CTCATTACGAAACAAAGCGCCAATATGATAGAAGTATTCACCTCTTTACGAAACAAAGCGCCAATATGATAGAATTATTCACCTCATTACGAAACAAAGCGCCAATATGATAGAAGTATTCACCTCATTACGAAATAAAGCGCAAATATGATAGAAGTATTCACCGCATTACGAAACAAAGCGCCAATATGAGTTTTGTCTTGGAGAAAAGTGAAATGAGATACATCACAATAAAAAAATGTCAAAATGTGTGAATCTGTGGATAGTGGTTTTGTGCTTAATATAAACATGTCATCCGTTCGTGTAATGTTTATTTTTGATGCGACGAACGGCTGTTTGGCAGTTTATCCTCGTGTACAATTTACAAAGATATAATAATTACATTCCTTCATATCGTAACAATGCCAAAGTTCCTGCTTCGATGGCAGATGATGCTTCCAGTATTGAGGCAGCTGAATCGTTAGAACATGTGGGCAAGAGTTTAGTCGATCATACGAACCACGCATCCACAGTGAATCAGAGTTTTAAATATACTGCAAGAATGACGTGATTCGAGATAGTTGGAATAGTTATGTGATACACTTTAACTTGTATGTAATACGTCGAGTCTATAGATCCACATTTTTTTTGGTGAATAACGACTTCAACAAATCGTGTATCAGGTGAAAAATGAATTTCACTTAGTAATTATTAGCATTTATCTGAGGTTGTTTTATCTTATTGTTGAACATATTAGCTTCTGCTTCATGTTACCAGTATCCACTTTGTTGTACACATATGGATAAGCTATATGCATTCGGCTGTTGCAGTATTAGTATGAATGTTTAAGGATTATATGTGCTAACGCCTCAGATTCCAAAATAATATTTCTAACCAGGAACGCATGTATGATAATGGGGAAACAAACAGTGTTCACATGCAGAATTTTTATATTCGGTCTCATGCTTAGACAATTCTCATCATAAACTAAATGCATAGGTCGTGTAATTAATTCTTGCGTCGTGTTTTTCAGTTCATCATGTGCTTACAAGGAATAGTGTGCGTGGCAGAGATGCCCCAGAGTTGTCAGTCAGGCCCTTGCAAACCAGAGACACGATGCGAAAGTGAGTACATGAGACGCGCTCTGAGAAATGGGTGTTAAATGCATGTGGGTAAAGTGTCGTCCCAGATTAGCCCGTGTAGTCCGCACAGGCTAATCAGGGATGTCACTGTCCGCTTTCATGGTGGGTTTTTTTTTCAATGAAGTCTCCGCTTAGCGAACATCCAGTTTAGGCGGAAAGCGCCGTCCCTGATTAGTCCGTGCATACTGTCGAAAGGACCTCATTTACAGTTGTTATATTCGTAACTAAATTGCACTGCGTTAAATCCGAAAACACATGTATATTTGAAACTGTCAATTTGCTAAATAGTTGACTTATTTCAGAATTTACGAGAATGGCATCCACTTAGCCTGTTGGTTTAAAATGGTTTACAATCTAAGATTATACGGCGTCATGTACGCACGTTTTAAACCTCTACCCAACTGCGTTCATTGTTTACAGAAAACACATTATTTGTTTCTAGGTATGTGCTTTATTTTCTCCTTTTTTTACAACAGTTTTGTATATGACCCATTTAAAACCCAGTCAAATCGCAACCTAATTACACAAAACAAACGAATATCGAAGGTTATTGATTAATTGAAGTCTGATTTACTCACGGATGGTATGCTACCATTTCAGAAATTGTAAACATCAACTCAATTGCATTGAGTTCTAAGACAAAAACAAATTAATTTAAATTACCTCACTGATCATACTTTTCATTTTTAAAGAAATAGGAAAGCAGTCGTAAACATTTTATGTAAATGTTCCGGGCCAAAGAAACAAAGAACCGTCGATTCCAGGTGGTAGAGTAGAGTGCTAACATTTGACATGTGGTAGATACACCCAATGGCGTAGATAAAAATCTCAAATAAAAGACTTCTATGCATGTAAATATAGCATATAATTAGATAGGCACGCTTGAAAAAACGCATTGCAACAATTATTTCCACGCACATGGTATGTAACGTACAGTATTTTCTGACATCTAATTACATATGTCTATATTTATACTAATTATATATTCGTTTAAGCAACAAGTTAATTTCTGTAATCTTTGCTGATGATCCGGATGATGTTCTTTCCACATTAAGGAAACAGGAAATATGCCAACATTTCACACTTTCTGTCACGATTTCAATCAGCATTGCTTCCGCGATATCGAGAATCTTACAACGAAAGAGAATTTGTTATCAAAGACTTTTGGCATTTGGTTGACCTTGTCAACATCTTAAGTGAAAGTAACGATTTCAAAGGCATTTGATATACGCTACTATAGTTGAGACGCGCTCTGTTAAAAGGGTGTTTAATGAATGTGCGTACAGTGTCGTCTAAGAATAGCCGGTACAGTTCGCACAGGCATATCAGGGACGACACTTTCTGCTTTTATGATATTATTCGTCTCAAGAAAGTGTCATCTTTGCAAAAATCCAGTCTAGGTGGAAAGTGTCGTCCTTGATTAGCATGTGCGGACTGTACAATCTAATTTGGGACGCCACTTTACACACATGCATTTAACCCCC
Organism: Dreissena rostriformis; assembly: GCA_007657795.1. Classification (NCBI taxonomy): domain Eukaryota; kingdom Metazoa; phylum Mollusca; class Bivalvia; order Myida; family Dreissenidae; genus Dreissena; species Dreissena rostriformis. The sequence goes on from VMBQ01013085.1 coordinate 2,606, forward strand.
TTTTCACAGAGCGCGGTTCAGTTATTTTGTTAGGACAAAAATGTGGATTCACTGTTGTCAGATGACGCATTATTCACTTTTATATTTTAACCAAATGTTAAATCTGACAGACTGGACAACTGTTTGCATTGTGAACATTAAGACTTATGGAGTTGTTTTAAGGTAATTCCTTGTATTCGGTTTAAACAGAATAATGTCCGGTAACTTACGGGGAGCTCATGTAAAATTCAAAAGTTAATTTCATAGTCATGTATATTTTATATGTCTTTCGCATGGGTTGCGTTTAAACAGACGCAGCGCATAAAGCTTTACAAACGGTTGTACAATATCTACCTTTGTCGGCAGATACAGTATTGAGGGTCTCCTTTATCCACCAGTTGCATAACTGTCAATCAGTAAACAGACATCAATCAGGTGTTTAATTGAAACTGGTTACAAGTATGTGACACAGTTCTCCAGGGGGTCTCGCCGATGTATAAGCTAGTAAAATGAGCTCACCACCAGCAGCGTTTTCGTAACCACAAAGACTCGATGAAGATCAAGCAAACGTGTACCGATTAAGATAAAATTGTATAATAAGAAACGAGTCAACGCAAATAGTGGCGCCGCTCTGGATTTTGATATAGCGGGGTCAAGCCAGTTTAAATGTTAGGTCTTTTAGTGTTTAAAGTTGGATGGATTTGTTTCATTCTGAACACGCCGTAAATGATACTTGACTATGAATAAAATATTGTTATTTAGTATGCACTATATTTAGGACAAAAGTAAAGTTGTAAAATAAATTGTCTAAGTTGGTACTGTCGCATAAATCATATATATAATTGTTTTAGAAACTATTAATAAAGCCTCTTTATTAAGGTAATATATGAGCTACTTAACCCATAGGCTAAAATAGATGAAACCATACCACATATAAAACACACACACATGAATTGTTATTGCAAAGATGGAGCACATTCTTAGAAAATACAGCCGTATGAACACGACAATCTGTTCTTGGTATAATACTTTCAATAGACTCAACTGAACCTAGAACACCTATCTCTTTCTTCTCTCCAAAACATAATACTCTGAACCCATATTTCTTTCTGAAGCATTTGTTAGAGCGAAAACTCTTAAATCTTTATGTTTGTTTGTATGACTGTCAAAATGTATGTTTTCATAAATAAAATGTTATATTAAAATAGAAATTATTAATACGGTATTAATACGGTATAAGCTAATTTCAGAACACTTTAACATTGATTGCCATTTACAGTGACGAAGTTCTTCAAATGTTCATGTCAAGCTCATTTTTTAGTTATGCGACATAAAACATACATAGTTGTTATTGTCCGCCTAAAATCAAGCGCTGTTGAGTGTATTTTTTTGCATAGCTTATTCTATCGTTCATTTACAGGATAAAAGCAAATCGTTCAAGAATCATTCAAGAATAAGATATACCACGATTTAAACGAAGTCCCGGCCGGCAGTTTCCAACAAGACGACCCCTTTTCGAAAGATATCTGCACCCAAAATTTGCCAACAGAAGCCGTCGCCTGTAGCAACCAGCGACGTCGCTGGACGTTCAACCATATGACCGGGAAATTAGTACAATTCATGGGATGCCCAGCTAGTGGGAACAATTTCGCAAGGAAATTCTATTGCAAAAACCAGTGTCGATACCAGCGTTTGGGGATTACACCACCCGTACATTCCAAAGACGAAGAACTGTGTTCTCAGCCGCTTACAGAGTCCGCGTTCAACTGTGAGCACACCACAAAACGATGGTTTTACAGTATGAGAACTGGCCTATGCGAAAAATTCATGGGGTGTAAAACGACGGGAAATTATTTTTCACGGAAAATATTCTGTAAATCGAAATGTATCAAGAAACGGTCGTATTCCAGCAATTTCAAAGGTAAAACTCAAAAATATATATACTTCAATTATACTTCAAAATTTGAAAATACAGAAAACAATATTTGAAATTTAAAAGTCAGCTTCTAAGCATATACCAACATTACAATTTACAATTCAATCGACCGAATACACATACATATTATATTAATATTAAAGGTGAAAACTTAGTATGTAAGTACTTAGTCTTTAAGATATGTTTGAGATTAAAAATTATGAGATGAGTCTTCAAAAGTGAGTAGTTAGCAATTCCATTGACCACATATATATGAGCCTCGCTCAGTGAAAAGGGGATTTAATGCATGTGCGTAAAGTTTCGTCCCAGATCGGCCTGTGCAGTCCGCACAGGCTTATCAGAGACGACACTTTCCGCTTAAACTAGATTTTTGCTAAAGATAATTTCTTTAAACGAAACATATCATAAAGGTAGAACGTGTTGTCCTTGATTAGCCTATGCGGACTGCACAGGCTTATATGGGACGACACTTAACGCACATGCAGTAAACCCCTTTTCAGAGAGTGAGGATCATATCTATAAAATATTAACGAAACATACTACACAACATTACTCCCTTGGTCCTTTTATATAAAGCAAATAGATGTTTCTCTTATTGGGGGAAAATAGTATGACGAATCTTTGAAAGCAGCGCTAACATTTGTAATGAAACATTGAAACCAATCATCTATATATAATACAACAAACCAGTACTTGGTGTCTTTGTTGTTTGATTTCCCACAAAGACACCAGGTACTGGTTCTAGTCCCAGGAAACGGACTCGAGAGCGTTTAAAATAAGCATTAGGCTTTCGATGCAATCGAGCTAAAATAGATAGATTTTTGCTAAACAGTTTATTTAACGTTAAACCTAAATTTTACCGTTTTTATTGCAGAAAGTCATTCTGGAGCAAGAACTCCCGCTTGGTAGATGGCTACGATATCTGCCTACAAACTTGTGATATTTCTACATATCTCACGACTAGTGCCAGTACTTCCTGTCTCCGAGATTCACGTTATTATCACGTGACAAGCAGTATTCACGTTACGACGTGTGTTCGACTTAACATACAACAACGCCCTTCCGGCTACGGAGAAAGAAGACAGCACCTGACAAAACATGCGACGTGACTCCGACGGAATTGATGTCCATACTTTCTTCAAACGTAACGACTGATTGTCCAGTCATGGTGATCGTTTTTACTGGGGGTTTGCGGCAACTACCAACGGCTGCTTACCATTCAGGCACAGTGAGCACGTTTCGTCTCCGGTCCTTCTCCAGTGTGTCTATGTCATTTCATAGTCAACACATTTAATGTGATTTTTGTGATGTCCTTTGTGTAGACATAACGAACGTCGATTAAGCGGCAGAAAGATGTGACGTCACGTGACTAGCGTTAATGTTGCTTTTCTTAACTCAAAGGGTATACATTTAGGACAAGATTATATCTTTTTAGTGATTGATGCATTACACAGTAATATATCATTCAGTGTTGTATGTGTTCTTGGAGCAGACATGTCCTTAAACGAACATTACAACAATACATTCCTGTTAAACGTGTATATTAATATAATGCAGGACAACGTTTTGGACAATGTACTCATATGTGTCTGTTGGAGAAGTTTAAAGTTTGTTGTTTATAACTTTCCATTGTTGCTGAACAGTTAAACAGTCAGAGATGTTAATCTTTGTTAAGTGTGTGTGTAAAGGCTGTTTGAAGCTTATTTTGTTTTTAAAAACATAATCTTCAAAAAGTCAAATTTGCGAGCAAAAAAAAAAAGAATGCAATAAGCAAAAGTTGCATACTTATTAATGCATGATACAATAGTTTGAAAACACCGTATTGTCAATAATATTTTGTTTCTTAATAGCAGCTATACAGTTTGTTGTCATTGACTAGATAATTATATAGTAAGCAATTGAAATCGAGGGTCCAGCTTTCTTTCTTAAAGACCAAATCGGAAAAATAATGGTATTCAATGTAGTTGCGCCTCGCTCTGTGAAAAAGAGGGTTTAATGCATGAGCGTAAAGTGTCGTCCCAGATAAGCCTGTGCAGTCCGCACAGGCTAATCAGTGACGAAACTTTCCGTCTGAACTGGATTTTTGCCAAGCAGAGACTTTCTTCAAACGAAAAATATCATAAAAGCGGAAAGTATCGTCCCTGATTAACATGTGCGGACTGCACATGCTCAAATGGATCGAAACTTACGCCCATCTATTAAACCCCAATTCACAGAGCTAGGCTCCGTTGCTCCTTATCCCCTATGATAGTCAGTGAGGTACGGAGTGTTATATGTACAGTACAGACCTGTGTCCAAGGCCCGTTTTCATAAAGTTCCATTAGGTAAAATAGTTTTTGTATTGGCCGTTATTTTCATAATATTCATTGTTACAATTAAATTCACATCGAAGTCCATTTTTCTTGATTTTTTTTTATAAACCACTGTACCGAGCTATAAAAATAGTTCAAACTGTCTTTGTATTTTTTTATGAAAGATGAAGACATTTGAATTTTTCTATTACGGATGACTTATGATTTGTTAAAGGAGCTTTACGAATACCAAGCCTAGTTTGGACACATTTCAAAAATAATGATCTTCACTTTTTGGAGAGATATTTGCTTGTGCCATGGTTTTTGTTCTACATATGACACCAGTATAAGGACATATGTTTATATACTCTGAGATAGTAATGTGCAATCTAATTGTTAGTTCCCCTGGATACGAAATGTTCCTGGAGAGCTTTTGTGACCTTTGTTGGTCGTCCTTCGTCAAGCGTTCGTCCACAATTTGCTTTAAATAGCATGATCTCCTCAACCACGAACCCAGTTGTCTATTTAACTTTAAAGTAATAATTCTTTAGTGGTCCTCTATACACTCTTTGTAAACTTGTCTGGTTTCTTGATCGTATATTAGGAGATCAGAGAAGACAAATTATATATTTCAAAGTGAAAATAGCAAACGACATTTCCTTCAAAACCACAGAGAAGAGATTCGATCAATGTGGAGAGAGGATCTAAAGGTGGTCATCTTTAAAAGCTTGAATGACACTTTTCGTTTACAGAAAGTCTCTTCTTAGCAAAACTCGTGTTTAGGCGGAAAGTGTCGTCCCTGATCTGTGACGATACTTTACGCACATACATTTAACAGTTTCACAGAGCGAGGCTCAATAATTATATTTTATTAACAGGCTTAATAAATAAGCACTACACTGGCTTGATCAAGTTGAAGCATGTGAGCGATACAGTACCATCATGGCCTTCTTGTTTTATATTACCATGTTCTTTTCGGCGGTGAATAAACATAAAGTCAAGCTCATGAGCATTTTAAAATACAATAAACTTTAGATGACGAATTTATGTAATCTGAATACGGTATCAGCATTTGTATGCCTGGTGATTAATTAATTAATTATTTAAATGTTATGGCATGGCAATGTGCAAATGTTATACATATATCTATAATTCCAACTAAGCTAAAGATCAGACTAACTAAATACATTTTATATATATATTTACGCAGCGTCTATTTTGTTATGATATGTATTGTATATGTATAATTCAATTAGTATTGATCTTTGTATGAACGTGTAATATACGATCTGAAGACATGTACATTACTTATGTTGTTTCATTTCGTTATGTAATACAAATGATGTGTTCTAACATAAACCATTTGAAATATGTGTAAGTTTAATGGCAACATATCCTATTGTTTCTTGAAAGCCTTTCATAAAATATCTTACGATAAAGTCAAGCTGAGGGAGTCAAAATTGGGAACTAAAATGATCCTTCACAAGACTCTCTTTGCATTTAACGAAACAGTATGATAAATGGTTTCGTCGTTTTGTTAATGACCTAATGCAGTGTCATCTTATATTCAGCTATATAGTTCAACTGTAGTGTAAATCATAATACCATGCAAGATATTCAGAGGAATCAGACTTTGAATATTTTACCTTGTCAAAAAGCCATATCAAAATATTTAAAAGTTATGGTATATATTGAATTGAATAATAATACGGTGAATGTTCGTAAAATACAACACTATTTANTTAGGCATGACAAACACACAATCCGAAATACTTTTTGTATTCGTTCAATGCTTTAAGTGCTTTAAATATTTTAGTGTTAAAAAACCCCCACGTCCAAATTTTGTCTAGATATGTTTCGTCAGAGAAATGACGTCACAGGAGAAGCGTCATACATTGCGTAATCAAGTGAATGGAAATAAAAATACGGAATGCCGGTTCTGTTATATGTTTTAAAGAAGATTCAAAGTAGGATGATATGTTATATAAACGATAACATTCTCAATAATGCGTCATCCTTGTGTAGTGTATTGGAAAAATTACGCTTAACTATGTGTCACCGCGTGCGTAGGAATATACTACTTTCTGTTGACCGGAGATAGGAAAATTTATTTGCCACCCCTTTATTAGGACAATGTTAGCAACAGAAGCAGGATAAATATAAATTTTCGTGCAATGCGTTTACATATTTTATGGACTTTGCCATGCATATACTTTTGTATCAAAATAATACTTATAAATTAATATTTTATGATTGTGCTTATCATTTGTAAATTTGAAAAGACTTGTACTGCGAATTGAGCGATATAAGGCATACGTTTTTGCGCAAAAACACTGCTTAATGCATAGTAACCTATCCAAGTAAGTTACGTACACATGCACTTTTGAAAATGTATAAGATATACACACATACAAAATATACTTCTTAGTGCCTTGAAGTCAAATGTCTCATACATTTTAATGTGACACCTTCACCTTAAATTGTTTGACACGAGCTAATCTCACCGATGTTCTTGAATGTAACATTTGAATTAAACCTCTAATTAAGTAAATAATAATTTAAAACTGCCCAGACAGTTGTCAGAAGATTGTCGAGTACCGAACAAGCGTCTGTTTGACCCTGGAACACTAAATTTCTGTCATTTTCAAACTTTCGTCCGCTCACATTTTTTGTCCAATAGGCATCCGAAAAATGCAGACGACAGTAAACATCGTGTCAGAACAACAATATAACTGAGCATATTTCTCAGTTGAAATTAAAAACAAATGGTAAGGTACCGAGTAGATTTTACTTCTTTTGAATGTACGGAATAAAAAACACGCTTTCTTGCAAGTCTAGTCTATCATGCCACCAGAATTGAGGCAAAACCCTCAGTTAACCACAAGTTATGGGCTTAAACACCGCTTCTTTAAGTATTCACAAATCGGTCGTTTGCCTTAAAACACTGTTAATGAAACACATTTAAAAGATACAAAGCGTCGATTGGTTGATCAAGCGAACGATCATTTGATTGATTTTCATCATAACCAGTAGGACATATTATGCTAAGAGGCCTCATGGTAAGTTTTCTTATAAATGAACCTCGATCTATGAAAAGGGGGTTTAATGCATGGGCGTAAAGTATCGTCCCAGATTAGCCAGTACAGTCCACACAGTGTAATCAGGGACGACACTTTTCGCTTTTATGATATTTTTCGTTTTTCCTCAAAAATGAAGTTCAGGCGGAAAATGTCATCCCTGATTAGACGGTGCGGACTGCTTTCAATGTAACTCTTGTTTATTTGAACTCGTAAATAACGCTCGTATTTTTTATTGCACTCTTCTTGCGATACCTATTTGACACTTGAACGTGTTTATGAGTATCCTATATTTGTTTACAATTGCTTTTGTGTGTTGAATGTTTACAGTGACGAAGCCGTTTTCTTCAGCGCATTGTAGTCTTTCATCGTTGTACAGTCAATTTAACAGCTTAAAATAATCACAGTCTACTATCCATAGGGTGAAAAAGAATAATATTTTCTTTTCCGTAAAATCTTTATCGTTTTTAAACCACATTGTAAACACAGCTGATGTTCAATAAAATTGATTGTTATCTTAAATAGTACAAAAACCTAACCCATAACGCTACAAAACGATAACACACACTGACATCACCACCACTTCCACCACCACCACCATCATCACCACCTCCAACACCATCACCATCACCACCAACACCCCCACCACCACCACCACCATGTAAAGGGACTATAAATCACGAATGACGAAAAAAGAAAAGTTCTAAAATACCGTATTTTTTTTTTACAATTATTAGTTTATATTGATTAAAATATCATGACTGGTATATTATATGACTTGAAAAAAGTTAATATTTTCAGTAAATTCCGTAATAAATTTCGCGATGTGAAATCAAAAGTATATCGCGAAAATAGGTGACATAACGATATACACACTATAAATAACGCAAGAAGATTTATCATTTTATATATAAAATATATATACAATTCACTACGCATGCACAATTTGCATTCCTGGGTTAACCACGTGACGATGATGATCAATCTACTTGCGTTATTTATAGTTAACTGGTAGATACCTGGTAGACATACCCAGTAAAAAATGAATAAATAAAAAAATACAGTAAACATAAAAAAATAAAAACTTTTTTCAAGTAATGTTATATAACAGTCGTGATATTTTAATTAGTATAAACTAATAATTGTAAAAAAAGTACGGTATTTTTGAACTTTTCTTTTTTCGTCATTCGTGGTTTACAGTCCCTTTAATTTCAAAACCCCAAATAGTTTGATTATTAATATTGCAACCTAAAATTTATGGAAGAATCACTGATGTCGTTTCTTATATTAATCTAAAACGGATTGTTATTCTACCGAATAAGTCATCCTTATGTTTTCTTAATTTAATAGAACCTTGTATTAAAATGTCATAGCCCCGTTGTCTTCGTCTTTATTGCGGGAAAGCAAATTCCGTAATTAAACCTGACTTTCCGTTCAATGCTTTATAAGATACTGCACTATAACAGTTTATACGCCGAATATCTGAACTACACATTTAAACAGTCATTGTCATTTTTTTGCACTGTTGCAAATTAAACCCATAGTTTACTGATTGAATGTACGATAACCTTGAAAAAAATACAGGGCTATGCAACATTCTTAAGTGCAAACAGCAGACGAAAAGTTTTGCATAACTTAAAATACGAACATTCGCACATTTTAAATATATTCATGACTTAACGTTGTGGTTTTTCGAAACGCAATGCCAGTGTGTACGCATTCAATTAATGAATACCCAATTTTATGTGTATTTATAGTTAATTTCAATGCTAATAATAATTACTGTAAACATTAAAATATTTATTACAGGTATACAAATTGTGCTAGGTAAATTTGTAAACTTTCAAAATGAAACGGTTATTTGAAAATCCATACATGTAAATATGTGTTAAGTGTAATGCGGATACAAAAGTGTATTTTCTTCATTTTGCAACGAAAAAAGGGAATATTGAGGGATATTCCCTTATAAAATGCCAGTGAGTTATTCATGGGTCATTCATTCTGGAAAACTTCTCAGTTCAGACTGATATTGAGAAGTTCAAATGCAAATTATATAATAACAATGTTGCAAGGACCTAGATATTCGTGTAATGTAAATATTTTGATGGAAGGAACTTACTTTGTTATGTCAAATAATATTCACTGTAAATATAAATTCGCCATAGGAATAAAACATGCTCTTTAAAAGCTGCCCTTACACATTGAAGGAAACATCATACGAATATTAATTAGATACTGACAAATGTTTAGAATTATGGACAACAAGCTTTTGCAAAAAAAAACTGAAAAACACCGTTAAACATACGTTTAACTATGCTTGAAAACAGGCTGTCTACAAACCACGGTACGGTGAACAGTTTACGAGGTCAATTAATTATAAGCCTATTATGTGTGTTTTGACACTGTTTACGGGATATGGGCGATGTAAGACTTCATCATTTTCTCCGCATGAGGACTCCGCAGCAAATCCGTATTGAACCGTAACTCAATCTTTGAACCTCAATAACACATTCCATTTAGGAGGCCTAAACGCCAGTGACATGTTTATGGTTGTCGTTTATTTAGGATATCATTTACTGTTTAACCTTTGTCATGTTGTCATATTTACATAAAGTGCCACTATAGAACAGTTGATTGTATACGCAATTCAATATGACGAGTATCGTAATCTAGTTAATGTTATAAAATGAGAAATTTGATAGAGCGCTAAATTGCCCATTCTTCGGAAAAGAAAGTGTTACTCTTCAACTTTTTGGGACGCTATCAGGTGTAAGATGAGGATGCTTGAATTAACATATGAATACTTAAAAATAAAGTTTATACTATGATGTATTTTATCCGTGAAGGGAGAGCTAATTTTCATAAGAAGGCTTGTAAGTGAAGCGACAGTCATATCAATATTTATTCAATTTTTCATTTAACTACAGAGTTGCTNATAATATTTCTAACCAGGAACGCATGTATGATAATGGGGAAACAAACAGTGTTCACATGCAGAATTTTTATATTCGGTCTCATGCTTAGACAATTCTCATCATAAACTAAATGCATAGGTCGTGTAATTAATTCTTGCGTCGTGTTTTTCAGTTCATCATGTGCTTACAAGGAATAGTGTGCGTGGCAGAGATGCCCCAGAGTTGTCAGTCAGGCCCTTGCAAACCAGAGACACGATGCGAAAGTGAGTACATGAGACGCGCTCTGAGAAATGGGTGTTAAATGCATGTGGGTAAAGTGTCGTCCCAGATTAGCCCGTGTAGTCCGCACAGGCTAATCAGGGATGTCACTGTCCGCTTTCATGGTGGGTTTTTTTTTCAATGAAGTCTCCGCTTAGCGAACATCCAGTTTAGGCGGAAAGCGCCGTCCCTGATTAGTCCGTGCATACTGTCGAAAGGACCTCATTTACAGTTGTTATATTCGTAACTAAATTGCACTGCGTTAAATCCGAAAACACATGTATATTTGAAACTGTCAATTTGCTAAATAGTTGACTTATTTCAGAATTTACGAGAATGGCATCCACTTAGCCTGTTGGTTTAAAATGGTTTACAATCTAAGATTATACGGCGTCATGTACGCACGTTTTAAACCTCTACCCAACTGCGTTCATTGTTTACAGAAAACACATTATTTGTTTCTAGGTATGTGCTTTATTTTCTCCTTTTTTTACAACAGTTTTGTATATGACCCATTTAAAACCCAGTCAAATCGCAACCTAATTACACAAAACAAACGAATATCGAAGGTTATTGATTAATTGAAGTCTGATTTACTCACGGATGGTATGCTACCATTTCAGAAATTGTAAACATCAACTCAATTGCATTGAGTTCTAAGACAAAAACAAATTAATTTAAATTACCTCACTGATCATACTTTTCATTTTTAAAGAAATAGGAAAGCAGTCGTAAACATTTTATGTAAATGTTCCGGGCCAAAGAAACAAAGAACCGTCGATTCCAGGTGGTAGAGTAGAGTGCTAACATTTGACATGTGGTAGATACACCCAATGGCGTAGATAAAAATCTCAAATAAAAGACTTCTATGCATGTAAATATAGCATATAATTAGATAGGCACGCTTGAAAAAACGCATTGCAACAATTATTTCCACGCACATGGTATGTAACGTACAGTATTTTCTGACATCTAATTACATATGTCTATATTTATACTAATTATATACTCGTTTAAGCAACAAGTTAATTTCTGTAATCTTTGCTGATGATCCGGATGATGTTCTTTCCACATTAAGGAAACAGGAAATATGCCAACATTTCACACTTTCTGTCACGATTTCAATCAGCATTGCTTCCGCGATATCGAGAATCTTACAACGAAAGAGAATTTGTTATCAAAGACTTTTGGCATTTGGTTGACCTTGTCAACATCTTAAGTGAAAGTAACGATTTCAAAGGCATTTGATATACGCTACTATAGTTGAGACGCGCTCTGTTAAAAGGGTGTTTAATGAATGTGCGTACAGTGTCGTCTAAGAATAGCCGGTACAGTTCGCACAGGCATATCAGGGACGACACTTTCTGCTTTTATGATATTATTCGTCTCAAGAAAGTGTCATCTTTGCAAAAATCCAGTCTAGGTGGAAAGTGTCGTCCTTGATTAGCATGTGCGGACTGTACAATCTAATTTGGGACGCCACTTTACACACATGCATTTAACCCCCTTTTCACAGAGCGCGGTTCAGTTATTTTGTTAGGACAAAAATGTGGATTCACTGTTGTCAGATGACGCATTATTCACTTTTATATTTTAACCAAATGTTAAATCTGACAGACTGGACAACTGTTTGCATTGTGAACATTAAGACTTATGGAGTTGTTTTAAGGTAATTCCTTGTATTCGGTTTAAACAGAATAATGTCCGGTAACTTACGGGGAGCTCATGTAAAATTCAAAAGTTAATTTCATAGTCATGTATATTTTATATGTCTTTCGCATGGGTTGCGTTTAAACAGACGCAGCGCATAAAGCTTTACAAACGGTTGTACAATATCTACCTTTGTCGGCAGATACAGTATTGAGGGTCTCCTTTATCCACCAGTTGCATAACTGTCAATCAGTAAACAGACATCAATCAGGTGTTTAATTGAAACTGGTTACAAGTATGTGACACAGTTCTCCAGGGGGTCTCGCCGATGTATAAGCTAGTAAAATGAGCTCACCACCAGCAGCGTTTTCGTAACCACAAAGACTCGATGAAGATCAAGCAAACGTGTACCGATTAAGATAAAATTGTATAATAAGAAACGAGTCAACGCAAATAGTGGCGCCGCTCTGGATTTTGATATAGCGGGGTCAAGCCAGTTTAAATGTTAGGTCTTTTAGTGTTTAAAGTTGGATGGATTTGTTTCATTCTGAACACGCCGTAAATGATACTTGACTATGAATAAAATATTGTTATTTAGTATGCACTATATTTAGGACAAAAGTAAAGTTGTAAAATAAATTGTCTAAGTTGGTACTGTCGCATAAATCATATATATAATTGTTTTAGAAACTATTAATAAAGCCTCTTTATTAAGGTAATATATGAGCTACTTAACCCATAGGCTAAAATAGATGAAACCATACCACATATAAAACACACACACATGAATTGTTATTGCAAAGATGGAGCACATTCTTAGAAAATACAGCCGTATGAACACGACAATCTGTTCTTGGTATAATACTTTCAATAGACTCAACTGAACCTAGAACACCTATCTCTTTCTTCTCTCCAAAACATAATACTCTGAACCCATATTTCTTTCTGAAGCATTTGTTAGAGCGAAAACTCTTAAATCTTTATGTTTGTTTGTATGACTGTCAAAATGTATGTTTTCATAAATAAAATGTTATATTAAAATAGAAATTATTAATACGGTATTAATACGGTATAAGCTAATTTCAGAACACTTTAACATTGATTGCCATTTACAGTGACGAAGTTCTTCAAATGTTCATGTCAAGCTCATTTTTTAGTTATGCGACATAAAACATACATAGTTGTTATTGTCCGCCTAAAATCAAGCGCTGTTGAGTGTATTTTTTTGCATAGCTTATTCTATCGTTCATTTACAGGATAAAAGCAAATCGTTCAAGAATCATTCAAGAATAAGATATACCACGATTTAAACGAAGTCCCGGCCGGCAGTTTCCAACAAGACGACCCCTTTTCGAAAGATATCTGCACCCAAAATTTGCCAACAGAAGCCGTCGCCTGTAGCAACCAGCGACGTCGCTGGACGTTCAACCATATGACCGGGAAATTAGTACAATTCATGGGATGCCCAGCTAGTGGGAACAATTTCGCAAGGAAATTCTATTGCAAAAACCAGTGTCGATACCAGCGTTTGGGGATTACACCACCCGTACATTCCAAAGACGAAGAACTGTGTTCTCAGCCGCTTACAGAGTCCGCGTTCAACTGTGAGCACACCACAAAACGATGGTTTTACAGTATGAGAACTGGCCTATGCGAAAAATTCATGGGGTGTAAAACGACGGGAAATTATTTTTCACGGAAAATATTCTGTAAATCGAAATGTATCAAGAAACGGTCGTATTCCAGCAATTTCAAAGGTAAAACTCAAAAATATATATACTTCAATTATACTTCAAAATTTGAAAATACAGAAAACAATATTTGAAATTTAAAAGTCAGCTTCTAAGCATATACCAACATTACAATTTACAATTCAATCGACCGAATACACATACATATTATATTAATATTAAAGGTGAAAACTTAGTATGTAAGTACTTAGTCTTTAAGATATGTTTGAGATTAAAAATTATGAGATGAGTCTTCAAAAGTGAGTAGTTAGCAATTCCATTGACCACATATATATGAGCCTCGCTCAGTGAAAAGGGGATTTAATGCATGTGCGTAAAGTTTCGTCCCAGATCGGCCTGTGCAGTCCGCACAGGCTTATCAGAGACGACACTTTCCGCTTAAACTAGATTTTTGCTAAAGATAATTTCTTTAAACGAAACATATCATAAAGGTAGAACGTGTTGTCCTTGATTAGCCTATGCGGACTGCACAGGCTTATATGGGACGACACTTAACGCACATGCATAAAATTAATGCATGATACAATAATTTGATAACACCGTATTGTCAATAATATTTTGTTTCTTAATAGCAGCTCTACAATTTGTTGTCACTGACTAGATAATTATATAGTAAGCTATTGAAATCGAGGGTCCAGCTTTCTTTCTTAAAGACCAAATCGGAAAAATAATGGTATTCAATGTAGTTGCGCATCGCTCTGTGAAAAAGAGGGTTTAATGCATGAGCGTAAAGTGTCGTCCCAGATTAGCCTGTGCAGTCCGCACAAGCTAATCATTGACGACACTTTCCGTCTGAACTGGATTTTTTCCAAGCAGAGACTTTCTTCAAACAAAAAATATCATAAAAGCGGAAAGTATCGTCCCTGATTAACATGTGCGGACTGCACATGCTCAAATGGAACGAAACTTACGCCCATCTATTAAACCCCAATTCACAGA
>VMBQ01013086.1:6559-17708 GCA_007657795.1 Dreissena rostriformis
GTGTATACTAGTGTGGTATGCAGAGCTCCAGATAAGGATTTAGTCTAAAGGGTATTTTACCCCCTGATATTATTGTTAAAGCGTATTTTACTCCTTTTTTTCAGCCATAAAAGGTATTCAGGAATATTGAGGGGTATTTTCCATTTCCATAGAAAACTGACAAAGCATAGGCCATGTTTAATCTAGAAATACTATTATTTGTTATCTATTTTATTAAATGCAAACAGAATGAATTTAAAATGATGATATGAACAGACTTTCTTTAAAATATTTCTGCAGGAGCCGCTGGTCGCATAAAACGTCCCTTTTTTGATCCACAAACATGAAGGGCCGCCATTTTTATTACAAGCTTATTTTGATTGACTTACTTTTGATTCAAAGGTTAACTTACACTAAAAAACTTTACTGGATTATTGGTTAAAACGGTTACGCACTTTAATCGATTAAAAATACGTACCAAGATTTGTATTGCGTTTTGTTACGTACTGGGCCGATTTTTAATAAGTTTTTTTAATTTTTTTCAATGCCTAAATACGCAGATATGCCTCTTATCTGGAGCTCTGCACACTATGATGAGTGGTGCTGTAAGTCACCATGCTTTTTTTGTTGATGCACACAAGTAGTATCCATGCATCTGGAGGACAAGGCTGCCAACACATTCTATTGGCTTTCACTAAATAAGTTTCCTGTCAATACAAATCTGATCTAAAATGATAAGGTGCACAAGCTCACATGCTCAAATAATCTTTATACGCTTGATCACTCTCAGTTATAAGTCATACTTTGTTGGGTTATATATGTGGCACAAGTCTAAAAGTATCTTCTTTTTTTGCTCAAAAGAGGGCTATAACTTGTGCTGATGTCAGATAAAATGTGAACCAAATTACCCGGGTTCACAAGCTGAAATGCCGTTAAATATGTGTGAAATGCTTATTTCTCGTTCACCAAACAAGGCAAAGAATGATGTTATAAAATATATTAAATAAAGTTATCATACGTTTTCTTATGGTAGATTTTCTGATTCTTCTTATCTGCACTTTCTCTGGCATATGTTTTCTCTCCCTGAAAACCAAGTCATACTAACCATGTTCATTTAATTGCAATGGAAACCAAATCATACAAACAATGTTCATTTACTTGCATTAAAAACCAAGTCATATCAACCATCATCATTTCTTTGTAATAAAAACAAAGTCATACCAACAATGTTCAGTTACTGGTAATGAAAACCAAGTCATACTAAGAATGTTCATTTACTTGTAATGAAAACCAAACCATACCAACCATGTTCATTTACTTGGAATGAAAAGAAAGTCATACTAACAATGTTCATTTACTTGCAATGAATACCAAACCAAACCAACCATGTTCATTTACTTGGAATGAAAACAAAGTCATACTAACAATGTTCATTTACTTGTAATGAAAACCAAACCAAACCAACCATGTTCATTTACTTGGAATGAAAACAAAGTCATATCAACAATTTTCATTTACTTGCAATGAAAACCAAGTCATACCAACAATGTTCAGTTACTTGTAGTGAATACAAAGTCATACCAACAATGTAAAGTAACTTGAAATTAAAACAAGCCATACTAACAATGTTTATTTACTTGCAATGAAAACAAAGTTATATCAACAATGTTCAGTTATTTGCAATGCAAATCAAGCCATTTAACAATGTGCATGTACTTGTAATTAAAACCAAGCCATTCAACAATGTGCATTTACTTGCAATGAAAACCACGTCATACCAACACAGTTCAGTTTCTTTCAATTACTACCCAGTTATACCAATGATGATCAGTTACTTGCAATGAAAACCAAGTCATATCAACAATGTTCATTTACTTGCAATGCAAAAAAGCCATCCCAACATTGTGTATTTACTTGTAATGAAAACCAACCCATATCAACAATGTTCATTTACTATCAATGAAATCCAAGTCATGCAAACAATGGGCATTTACTTGCAATGAATACCAAGCCATACCAGCAATGTTCATTCACTGGCAATGAAAAACTAAGTCATATCAACAAAGTCCATTTACTTGCAATCAAAACTAGGTCATACCATCAATGGTCAGTTACTTGTTAAGAATGACATGTCATACTTGCTTTCAAGAACTTGCAATGAGTACAAAGTCATACAATCAATTTTAAATTATTAGCAATTAATACCAACATTGATTTTTTGCTTTGCTAATGATAAGTTGTTGGTACCTAATGTATCAATCTTGTGCTATGCTCAGCAGCCCCCTCATGTGTGAGATATGACAGATCTGCAGACAGACCCTTGAGGTTTTCAAGTGTTTCACATAATGTCCTTACCACATATAGCATCCGGTGGCGATGGCTAAACCAAGTGTAAGACCTAGGATGCATAGTAGTATCCACAGAAGCTGGTGGTCAAAGGGCTTTGAGGACTTCATAGGGTCTGATACACCTGCAACAGATCATATAATGACTCACAGCTTAAGAAGCTTTGATTGCTTTTGAACAGAAGAAGAAATGTTACTAACAGTATGAGGATTTCAATGTGCAGATGTGGATTTTTATGTGCAGATGTTGCTTTGAATGTGTGCATTAAGCTTTGAATAGTGGATTGGCTTTGAAAGTGTTTATTTTGGTTTGAATGAGTGAGCATGGCTTGCGGGTGTGTTGCTTTAAAGGTGTCCATGGACTTTGTAATTGATGTGATGGTTATCCTTTGGACCTGTTAATGATTCCAATCGTATACAATTGCTAACAAAACACAGTGTTACGATGTATCTTTGTTGTTCTTAGATCAAATTGTAAAATATGGATGCTTCTCTGGAAAATGAAATAAAATAACATATTGCTATTGTTATTACTACAAAATTGTTCATAATTGCACATTTATTTATGCAGTCACTGCACATTTGCCGTTTGTGATGCAATTAATATGTCAGTTTGTTTCTGTTGGCGCCTGTTGCCATGAATGTGTGGCATTATATCCATCTATTGATTTATAACTGTACTGTTGAAAATTAACAATTGGTGCATACCAGTAATGCTACATGTTCATCTGCCGCCATGCTTTCAGACATAATGCATATCTTGTGTTTTTTGTATAGGTGTAAACAGGTGGGCATAGCTTTACCTCATTGGGAATGGTACTTATCCCTGTAAAATTTAGAAATTCTCCAAAATAATATGATTGTCTGCAAAGTTGGGAATTTTTTTATTTCATAAGAAGTTTCCAAAGAAGATATCCAAACATTAAGTATTAAACATTAATTCCACTAAACAACAAACTGTCTGGTTTCACTTGTATTTATTGTGAAAATGATATAAATGGAAATTTTTAACTGAAAAAAAATGCATCAATATCTGTGGATTTTTTATTTTGTTATGGGATTTGTGATTTTATAAATTTAAATTGGGAACATTTGTATGCAAATCTGATTGGAATTTGGTATTGTTTTTTACTAACTTATAAGACACGCGAGTTCATAAAGGAAGTTCATTAGTCACAAAATTATCTTAAAATGGAATAACCATTTGTTTTCAAAACATGCATGCCCCCATANGACCTGAGAATTAATAGGGGTCACCTACCAGTCATGATCAATGTACCTACGAAGTTTGATGATCCTAGGCGTGAGCTTTGTTGAGTTATCATCCGGAAACCATTTTACTGTGTCGAGTCACCGTGACCTTGACCTTTGACAGTGTCCTGAAAATCAATAGGGGTCATCTGCAAGTCATGATCAATGTACCTTCTAAGTTTCATGATCCTAGGCGTAAGCGTTCTTGAGATATCATCGGAAAACCATTTTACTGTTTAAAGTCACTGTGACCTTGACCTTTGACCTAGTGACCTGAAAATCAATAGAAATCATTTGCCAGTCATGATCAATGTACCTATGAAGTTTCATGATCCTAGGCTTACTATATTCATGTATTTTGTATTATCATTTGGTTTATCACTAGAAACTGTAAAGTTTATGTGTAATAAAATTCTGTTCTGTTCTTTAAAAATAATACATTTGCCGATGTACATTCCATGCGCATTACCCGGAATAAGTTTTAAGAAGTCTTGAGATACGTTTTCACCACAGTTGGGTACGTTTTCAATATGTACGCTTCAGTTTAGGGATGTTTTTACCAGATCACTCCCGTATTTATATATATTTATCGATATAGATGTATCTCAAGACCAGGTCCGATTATCAGGTAATTAATATCTTTGAAATTAAATATTAATTATATGTATTGCAGTTACTGTAACAATTTATCTGTAAATTGTAGGAACACGGATAGCACACAGATCCTTCTTAAAACGTATACCACACAGATCATATTAAAATAAGAATGTTTTTCTTGAACCGTTTTTCATAGATATATAACAGAAACCTGAAAATTCATACAAAATGATATATTATAAGCTCCGCCCTTAACGTTTATTGTTTAATTTTACCAGAGGTGATGTTTCGGTGTCAAAGTAATATAAAGTCCCCACACTGATAATTCATTTTTCTACCCGTTAAAACGCACTGTTGCACTTTACTGACAAAATACTTATATGTTTAAAAAAATCATGATACATATAGAAAACTCCCACGAATTAGCGGGCTCCGCTCTATATCCCATTAAAAATTGTGAAATATTTAAAAAGAAATCCTTGAAAATGTTACATGATTCGCGCTTTTGTTGATAGTTTTCTCCCCACACAGATCCTAGAAAGTCACGTGGTATAGGCACCGTGTTATTGTTACTCACAAATCACAATTTAGTAACTTGACTTTTTTAAGTTGTGTTAAAGCCATGTTAAAAAAAATGATTGCCATTGCCTAGCTACCCTGGTTTATTGCCAATATTGGTAAGGAAATCTTAACCTATGTTGTATGATTTAGTGAACATTTCAGATCAAGTGTTCTATCTGAAATCCAGGGTTTCACCCTTAAAAAAGGCGAAAATAAATATATTGTAATCAATATTTACTTGTTCTGAACATTTTAATAAAAAAGATAAGACTTTGAGAATTTTATTTATTTAAATAATTTCCTTAAGTTTTGCTTAGGAAGTTTTTAGCCCTGGTCCGAGCCCTATAAATAGTGCGTATCTAAGAACAAAGATAGAGTGCAACTAACAAATTGCAAACCTGCATACGAGTTGATAGACATGGTTGGTTCTGTCAGGGACCTATACAAACTGTTTGTATAGGTCCCTGGTTCTGTAGAAACTGGCAGCGCGCTGGAACTTCCTGCCGACATCGTGATGTCACATCGTACATCCGTTCCCTCACAGGCTTACCGGCGTATGATGTAACATCCGGGTTCTCATATAGATGCACATTGGATTATAGCCAGTTTTTTAAATGTATCAAGTTGATTCATCAATAGATTATATTATACAAACTATCACTAAATTAATCAGTTTTACACTATATTATTCATAAATGTTGTTGGTAACTACAAACAGTCCGTTCGCATGTACATCGTGCGCACGAGGAACATTGTATTGTGTACAGCCAGCGTGTAGCAGTCCCACTATGTAGGCGACTTAGCCCGTGGCATAAACTATCTACCCGTCATTTTACCGAGTTCACACAATCGTGATATCGTTTACTAACACTTTATTACAAACAATGTGTCATGCATTTTTAATAGGTCCCTTTGTGCGTTCTAAAGTTCGGGTTAAAATAATCACTTCAGAGTTCAGTTTAAAATTTGCAGACGATTGTCACATACAATTAAATATATTCTGCTAGGTGGCGGTTATGAGTGTGGTAGCGGTGATTGGAGAATAAATGCTTATGATACAAACACGATTATCGTACGTTAGTAAGATATTGTACCTTTTTTCTTGGTATCTTTCTCACGTCCTTTATTTAAGGAGCCTATTGATCCCTTAAGAGACAGAGTCGTAAACTCTAGATTTTTGATGGTACACAATTCAGTCGTAACGTAAACTTATCGTAACTAAAATGTATCGCAAGATCCTTCATATGAGAGGGTCCCAGATTCCAGCTTGATTTGCCCGTACGGCTGTGTTTGCTGACAAGGAAGAAATCAACGTCATACGGGCTAGCCAAGATCATGTCAAAGTTATGTGCATACAAACGAATTCTTCCTTCCCTACCGCTCATTCTCAACGCGCCGTTGTGCAGGCGTTCATATGATTTATTAAATGGTCTATTTGTTGACGTCAGCATACGTATTTCTACTGACTGTGTTTTGGACTTTAGAAGGAAACATAAGTTGCTGAAAACTATGGAAAGGAATGTCGCCAGTCCATTCATGTTATAAATGACAAGTGTTGCTTAATGGCAATTGCATATTGCTTAATGACAACTGCATATTGCTTAATGACAATTGTAGATTGCTTAATGACAATTGCATATTGCTTAATGACAACTGCATATTGCTTAATGACAATTGCAGATTGCTTAATGACAATTGCAGATTGCTTAATCCACAAATCCATGTTGGCATATTACAATTGCATGTNTGAGTCCAACTGTCTGTCATCGACGGAACAATCTGCCATCGATGTGACGCGTAGTACGGTGTGCATATGCTTGCGTGTTACTTGATAAAAATGCATCCGTTTAGTATCATGTAGATTCAAGTTCTTACCGCTTTATTGTTTTATCATTACACTTATAAACTAGTAATTTCACTATTAATAACACTAGGAATACTAGTATCGGGACTATTAAACAAAGCTTTGTGTAAAATTATAAACCACTGGATATTTTTGTAAAAAAAAGCCCTGTCTCTGCGATTCAGTAAAACTCCACGAACAGGCTACTTTTGTGTGCACAAGCAAATCAATGAAGGTTTAATACGTTTGTCTAGCAGTACTTCATAAGTCCGTCTTCGCCTGTCAGTCACAAGCACGTTGATGATTTACTCAGTTGGGCAAAATTGGAATCGTAAAGGGAAACAAAATACTTTATGCAGTTATAAAAGTTCTAAGAAATATGACAACTGACAATTTCGTGTTGACTGTATCAGGTATGACTGTTATGAATAATTGTAGAAACATATGTCAGGGCTGGGTCCATACATGCATCTCCTACGGGGCTTGAGTTAGTCGGGACAGACTGACCGACCGACCGACCGACCGACTGATTTATAAATTACGGATGGGCGGACGGACGGACGGACGGACTGACCTCCGAATATTCCGCTCCCCTTATGTGCTTGGTTGCTGTTTTCACAACCACAGTCCACGGACTAAGAAGCTTCGGAAAACACACTCGCAAAATCGTTATACGCACGCAAACACATATGCCCGTACATACACACACAAACACCGCGCACGCACATAGAAACACACGCATACACAAGCATTCACGCATGCACACGCGCAAGTATCGCGTTCTAATCACGTGGTCGTAGGTCCAAGTATCTGCATGTTTTGCAATAAGCAATACGTGTCACGTTCTGAGAAAACTGGGCAAAATGCATGTGCGTTAAGTGTCATCCCAGATTAGCCTGTGCAGTCAGGGACGACACTTTCCGCCTAAACAGGATTTTCGCTAAGAAGAGACATTATTTAAACGAAAAATTCCATAAAAGCGGAAATTGTCGTCCCTGATTAGCCTGTGCGGACTGCGGGATGCAATTTACGCACGAGCATTATGCCCAGTTTTCTCAGAACGCGACTCATACTAGTACATCATACTGTGTGTTTATTAACTACACTATTCAAAACGATTACATATCTTTGCGGAATGTACTATCGGCAAAACCAGCTCGAACATTTTTGTTTCGACAAAAGTAGTCTACACCCCTGAAATTATCGTACATCTGCCAATATTGTCTCCGTGTATAATAATTTGCGCTCGAACCCCACATTTTGTATTGTTTCCTTGAAATATAATAACGCAGTACCTGCACAGAAATATCATCGAAAATCGCCGGTACATTCTTTAGCAACAACGCCAAATGCACTTAAACACGCACATCATGTAAATAGAAGTAGTGTGAAAGAAAGCAATCAAAACAGGTTGAAAGGTCACATGTCAATTACACGCGTAATGAAAAGGTATTCATGAGTGAATAAAAACAAGAGATGTGTTTGTCAGAAACACAATGCCCCCTAATGCGCCGCTTTTATTTATTTTTTTATTTTTTTTACCTTTGACCATGAAGGATGACCTTGACCTTTAACCACTCAAAATGTGAAGCTCCATGAGATACGCTTTGATTTTTTTACCTTTGACCTTGAAGGATGACCTTGGCCTTGACCTTTCACCACTCAAAATGTGCAGCTCCATGAGATACACATGCATGCCAAATATGAAGTTGCTATCTTCAATAATGCAAAAGTTATGACCAACGTTACAGTTTTCGGACGGACGCTCAGACTGACGGACGGACGGACTGACAGTTCAACTGCTATATGCCACCCTACCGGGGTATAAAAAGCATTAAAAAGGATGATCGATGAATTGTTTGTACAGCAAATGAGAGAAACAAACAAACAGTTATACTCTTGCAGAATTCATATGCAAGTTATTACCACAATAATGTCATTTAGCATCATGCACATACACAGTGCCGGATTAAGCACCGTGGAGGCCCATAGGCACTTTTGAGGCCCACGACAAAGGCCCCTATTCGGCCTAGTGTTAGAATGCAGTGCCCTGTCGATTTCACTCGTTTAAATTAACCTACCAGTGCCAAGGCTGGCAAGAGATAAAATGTGAAAAGTCATGGATAAGACTAGGTTAGTACGTTAAAAAAAATCTTTGGTCACGGCCTCATGGGCCCCTAAATGTCACGGGACCCATAGGCAGTTGTCTACTCTGCTTTATGGGTATTCAGGTACTGCACGTACTGGCGGATAAACTCTACCATTAAAACAGCCAGATCGAACTTCAGTACTGCGTACAATTGTTCCAGATCCGGATAAAAATTACTAGAAAACAATTACATTGGTCAATATTATCAAATGATATACCTTGGCACTTTCTTACATTTTCATTGTATTGTCATTTTACAAAACCGACATTTGTAGAATTTAATAAAGAAAACTCGTGTGATTCAATACCTGACGCATTTTTGGTGCCGTTTTTTTTTAATTGTATATTCAATTTAATCACAGGAATAATAGACACCGCAAGGTGATAAAAACTCAATTCAATTGTGAAAATACAATGTACATGTATAACAAAAAACAACACGTCTTATAAATATTATATTTTCTTGTAAATACAAACATTCAAACATGCATTGCATTGCGGACATCTGTGGTGGGAGTGCAGGTCCTTCTTCGGTATGTGCCAGCACTGGCTGCACCGCACCCTGTATTTCTTGTACCTGTAGAGACAGTAACGCAATATTGGCAACTTAGGCTAATCAGGGACGACGCTTTCTGCTTTTATAGTATTTTTTTCGTTTAAAAGAAGTTTTTTTCTACGCGAAAATCCAGTTTAAGCGGAAAGTATCGTCCCTGCACAGGCTAATCTGGGACGACACTTTACGCACATGCATTAAGCCCAGTTTTCTCAGAACGAGACTCAATTAAACACATCATTAGTTTGGTGGCTTTTTGATAAGTTGCGATAGGGAAAAATCTTGCCTTTGCCACTTTTATCAATCCATCAATCCACTGCATTTACTTTTTTAAATTCGCATTTTGATACAAACAAAATGATGTATGATTTACCGTATTCCACAGGCGTTACAGAGCGGTGTGCCGTCCTCCGAGTCCCTCCACAATGGCGTTCGGCGCGTCTTACACGAGGCGCATGTCTTCGAGGAACCACCTGAAACATTGTGTCGCGTTCTGAGACAACTGGGCATAATGCTTGTGCGTTAATTTTCATCCCAGATTAGCCTGTGCAGTCCGGACAGGCTAATCAGGGACGACACTTTCCGCCTAAACTGGATTTTCGCTAAGAAGANATGATAATCGCTGTCTCTACAACAAGCAACAATAATTGCAACCGCATGTGATAAGCGTCACTGACACCACTGCCATCTTTAAATAAAAACATCACAAATGACTAAAGCTGTAATTATGTATTGTAACACCAGGACAAGACATGCGTTTTATTCGAGATCAGTAGAGCGTTTTATGAAAACCATAATTCTAGTTTTCAAACAACAGACTTCTATACTACGCGTGTTGCAATAAATTACCAAATTATTCAAGTATGTTTGTAATTATTATGGCGTATCCGTTATAGGGTCTGCAGCAACATACATGTCTGGCTGGAATAAACTCATTTCGTATGGTATTTTTTTCTTGATAAGCGAGTATGTTCATTCAAAAGTTTTTGTCTTACAATGGTAATTTACTGTAGAACCTCTGACAACTGAACGACAGATCGTTTGGGTTTTGTACGGTGTGGGTTTTCTTCAAATGCCATTTCAAATTAATAAGCATGCCATTCCAAAGTTATATATATGAGCCTTGTTCTGAGAAAAATGGGCAATATACATGTGCGTAAAGTGTCGTCCCAGATTAGCCTGTGCAATCCGTACCGGCTAATCAGGGACGACAATTTCCGCTTTTAAGACATTTTTCGTTTAAATGAAGTCTCTTAGAAAAAATCCAATTTAGGCGGAAAGTGTCGTCCCTGATTAGCCTGTGCGGTCTGCACAGGCTAATCTGCGACGACACTTTACGCACATGTGTTTATGCATTATGCCCAGTTTTCTCAGAACGCGACTCATATATGTAAACGAACTATTTACCGTTTTTAACTTACTCAACAAATAATGCGGATTCCTGGGGCAGACAGAATGCTCTCTCTTCGGCGGTGCGATCTGAGGAACTTCTGTTTTCACCTTATCACTTCTCGAGCGTTCAACGTTGCTAAGATATCAAACACGTCAATAAGTAGTGCAGTAAAGTGTAGGAGAAACGCTTATGTCTGTAGATTATATTAAGGATAGACTTTTGTTTTCGGTGTGATGACGCGATAAATCGTCACTGAAATGGGAGATAATTAATATTCTTATGACCGCTGGCGTGAATGACTGAACCAATGTAGGTTCTCTCCCTTTCCGGAGATGATATCAGCGTTATCACACACAAAAAAACACACTTTTCTTTGTATGTTATGACATTGAGTTACTTTACGTTTTTCTGTTTTTCAGTAGAAAAATCAAATAAGGATTCATCTGGCGATCAGCCGCGATAACAGTATTAAAGTGAT
>VMBQ01013087.1:0-18135 GCA_007657795.1 Dreissena rostriformis
TAACGGAAGTCTCTTCTAAAGGAAAATCCAGTGTAGGCGTAAACTTAGCTGTCCCTAATAATCTTTAAAAAATAGAGCATCCAACAGTAAAAACTAGCACGTTAATATATATTTGGGTCAATTGACAATTTCTGCAAGGGTCGTGTGTGGGTGACATGCTGATAGGCATACCTTCAGGCTGTAAGAACATTTACTGAATTAACGAGGGGTTATCAAACACTTCACACACACACTCCACCACTAAACTGGTTACTATCAAAATGATATTTAATATAACATTTTGATTAAGGCGCTGCGACTATTCGACGTATGCGACCAAATATGAAAATGTTATATCAGCAAAATTGTTAACTCATTTCATAAAATGAAATGAACACATGTAATGCATCCCCGGTNAAAAAAAAAAAAAAAAAAAAAAAAAAAAAAATCCCTACCTACCGACCCTGTTTTTTTTTTCCAAGGAGATCGGAAACGGACCTATTTTTTTTTTGGCCTCAGAGAGTGTGGTCGAAATTCGTGAAATACTGATTTGTTGATACACAGTTCAATAAAGTGTACTAGCATCTGCGACCAAGCAATGTACTCTTATAATTAGCACAGCGATATCCTCTACACCAATAGCGTTTTATAGCGAAAACAAACTAAATCAACACTTTTGTCTTTTGCTTATTATGTTTAATGAACATACTGACTGCGCACGTCGCCCAGACGATGCAAATTACGTTGGATAAAATGATTTAAGCTGGATTGCAATTATGAATAGAATAAAAAAGAATGTGCCGCCGCTGTGCTTTTGTCTTCATTATGCGATACTCAATGATATATGAGTTTTGTCCGCCAGAACTTGCTTTTTATCTGTTCATTAAATTGTCCGGAATTGCCCTGTAAAGAACACTTAAATGCGTTGTGACCCCTTTGGAACGCGACATCGTTGACATGTGAATATGATGAAACTCGCATCGATTTGGTTTTAATAAAATATCTACAAACGTGCATGTACTCGTATACGTGCAAGTAATGATATAGTTGAAATTAAGTGCACAGTGGGCTGGGGAAATGCTGTTTCGATTTCGTAAAGGCTGATTCCATACGATATTGGAGCGAGTTCACATATCTTCACTTTCTTGTTCGTGCGTCTTCGTATTGTATTTGTACGAACACGTATTCATTGACATATGGGGACAATTGACAATTCACAGTTGTACAGGATTGCTTCCAATAAGGTATTTTCGTTAAACATAACGTGTTCATGATAAGTCTGTATCAATAAATATTCTGACCAAATTACTAGGAATTCATGCTAAATCTTGTTTATGTAGTTTGTCTTAATTTAATTATAAATCTGAAATAATTATTGTTATAAATGTGAAAAGGTAATTATCGACAGACAAGCTACATAATTTGAAATTGAAATTTACTTATCTACATATGTTTACGTTAGAAAACCTTTATCCAACCCCCCCTCAATGAATAGTCCTCTTCTACTAACAGTGAACGCATTGTGCACANCACGTTGTATTGATATGTCATTTTGTATTAATTTATAGAATGACAACAAGGCATGAGTACACTGACCATAAACTATATTCTGCGGCATATTATGCCATATTTTTTTCCATTCTTTTAGTACTGACTGTGTACGTCTAACGTTAAAAATGAGCAATAATGACAATATGCATTTGTAATGTAATAACTCACTCACATTATTAGATACAATGAATACTAAATGCCTTATGTATAACACCATAACCAGAAGCCTAGAAACTTAACATGTATTACTTTCAAACAATAAACATTTTATTCGATTTGTTGCAGACGTACATATTTTAAAAGATATCCATAGTTAGCTAAAACAGATCAAAACATGAGAGCAATTAAAACTAAATCATAACGTTGCTAATACCATAATTGCTAATTATACGGTGTAAATTGGATATTTTACATCTACATCTTAACACTCTAAGTTCAAACTGATGCGATTGCTCCGTTTTGTCTCCTAATTTGCAGATATTCTAAGCTACGTCTATTTAATTGAAGTTTAACACTGTGAATGTATCACTATCATCTTTGATGTCACAAAATTTAATTGAAAACTAGCTGTTGAAATTCAGTACATAATCATTGCTGAGATCTAAGAAATACATTCATTTTGAATTTCAAAGGCATAACATTAAAATACGTACACACATGCGTAATAGATATGAATATATTTGATTGCAACTTCCAGTTTTCATGCGGCGTCTAATCTGGTTCTACGCTGTTTGCCAAGGCCTTTTTTTCTAGACGCTAGGCACAAATGGGTTAATACCCGTCCTGAATTCAATGTCCTCTAAATGTAAATGACATTAAAATGGTCCAATATATTTTCCAATATGTTTACAGTAAAAGAAAATTCAATCAATCAAAATACACAAATAAAATAATAACAAACACTAATAGTCTAAAGTTGAAGCTGAATTAGATGATCGAATTAAAATTAGAATACACGACTAGAAAATAGTTAACGATCTCATAGATAAAAGTCCCACAAATTCTATTGTAACCGACCTAGTAAATTTATACTTTTGTTAAAAAAATACTAACACTAAATTTCTAACTAAACTAATGATATATTGTAAAAAATGTCTTTAAAATGAGAACTGAGGCATTGAATGCAAACGCGGAGTAATTTAATGGCCTAAATGAATTTATTAACACCTTGGTATATACAATTTTGGTCACTTTCACATTACGTGCACGTGCTTACTGCTTATATATTGTCAGCTTCGTATATATAACGAAGGACTGGACTTGTTAAATTTATATGAATAAAATTTATGTTCTATTCTGTTCTACAATACAGTGCTGACAGCTGAT
Source organism: Dreissena rostriformis (assembly GCA_007657795.1). Classification (NCBI taxonomy): domain Eukaryota; kingdom Metazoa; phylum Mollusca; class Bivalvia; order Myida; family Dreissenidae; genus Dreissena; species Dreissena rostriformis. The sequence continues at coordinate 2,857 of VMBQ01013087.1, forward strand.
AGAGAGCGACATTTACACACTTTTACTAACAAACATCAATTGCTCTTTAAGAGAATATCGCTGTGCTAATTATAAGAGTACTTTTGCTTGGTCGCAGATGCTAGTGCACTTTATTGAACTGTGTATCAACAAATCAGTATTTCGCGAATGTCGACCACACTCTCTGACAGCCCATACAGTCATTTCTGACCCATTCAAAAACGTTCGAAAACCGTGGTATTACATGTGTTCATTTAATTTTATGAAATGAGTTAAAAATATTGCTGATATAACATTTTCATGTTTGGTTACATACGTCGAATAGTCGCAGCGCCTTAATCAAAATGTTATATTAAATATCATTTTGATAGTAAGCAGTTTAGTGGTGGAGAGGGCGTGTGTGAGAAAGGTTTGATAACCCCTCGTAAAAACAGTAAATGTTCTTACTGCTTAAATTTAGCCATCTCTGTGTTGCTTCTATAAACGAAAATGGTAATTGGTTTATGCGAACAAAAACAATCATTCTGTCCGCTGAATTGCTATAAAATAAATTAAGAAAATGTTTCCATCTCATTATCAGGCTGCATTTGTTAAATAATTATTCAACGGGACAAATGGATGCTTTAAAGCGCCTAGAAGAACTATGCAGCCTTTAAAATATTTATGATTTGACGGTGTCTATCTGGTTACCGGAGAATACAGTTCCCACATCGGTTATAACACGCCTACACGTCTAGGATTTTCGTCTAGAAGAGACCTCCTGTTAACGCAAACTTCCATTAAAGCTGAAAGTGTCGTCTCAAATTAGAAACTTTACGCACATGCATTAAGCCCGGTTTTCCAAGAGCGAGGCTCATATTGGTTTATGGTAGCTAATAGGTAGATCTAACATACGCATATATTGCATTATGAACACTTCTATTCAACATCCGAAACACATTTTATAATAATAAATGCATGCTCGAAATTTGGAAAAAAAAAATAACTGGACCCATTACATAGTCTAGTTCTGGTTAATTATGTAATTCAATTCCATTAATCGAAGTTTGAATTTACTTCTTAGAATGATCGAATTATTGTCGTATCGGATATATACTACACAGAGCGCGTAGCAGTGTTTCCATGCAGCGTATCAAACCACTCAAGGTTTACAAGAAGTTATAATTTTCTTACGTGTTTATTATTCCTATATACAGTCTACTCTCGTTATCTCGAAGTCGGCGGGAACAAGAAAACNTGCTCTACCGTGTGCAATAAATGTACTATGACGACTTATTGTGTGTAACAATTTTTACTATTTGTTCAGAATAATGTCTCAAGTCATTGTTAATTTTTTTCAGGCAATATAGAAAACTCAAAGGAAATGGCTAAACGATTATAAACCACTCAAACCAGAGATTATACTGATCCGTGGTTCCCCGAAGGCCAAAGTGGACATAGTTATTATACCACATGGTATTCAGGAGGGCGCTTGGCGTCTGACAACCAAGAATCTGTTTCTCGTCGTCAGTCAATGGCGAAGCAGCTTTCGGTTTGTTACCTTTGCCTTGTCTCTTAAGACTCTTGGACCTTGCTGCGAAGGCATCCCTCGAGAGACTGAAATCAAGGCCAGTGTTCGACATGATCAGATATGGATATTTGTTGTGTTTGAGTTCCCTATCTATGCATGACATGATGTTTCTAATACTAGAGGGTTCGTAATCAGTTCCTGACTTAGTCTTGCATGAAAGAATAAAATTTGCCACATATTCATCTAAAATATCAACATCAAGTACATGCAGTTCTCTGCTCTCGCCTTTTAATTTCAGGAATCGTTTACATTTTTCAACATCATTTTTTTTAACACATTGTTGCTTTGTTTTCCTGTTCGAAAATACGTTTTTTTAACTGTGCACATGTCAACGTCCTCAAATTCTTCATTTAGTTCAGGAATCGGAATGCTGGCTACTTCATTAGAAGTTACGTTTTCAAATGTATCGTCCAGAACCCTTTCATCGAATCCGTATAATCTAATAAAATCTTCAAATGATAGCTCTTGAACAATTTCATCTGCACTTTGTGATTCTATCGTTCCGTTTTCTTCATTTTTCCCGTTCGCTGTTTTGTTTGTAGTTTTAAGTGAGTTATCTTCCATGTCGTTTCGTCATCCTATAAACTGTTAAAAATATATATTATCAGTATTATCTGAAATTTTTGTTCTTCTGTTTAGAAATTTCACTTGTTCAATATTTATTTGAAGCAGACGACATAACTTCAGTGTGCAACAGTGATTTATTGATTAATTTATTTTATTCTAATGATTATTGTCATTGATAACAATTAAATAAAATAACAACAAAATCTACATTTTTATTTGTTTTTTATTTGGTAAATATAATGCTCATTAAATATGAAACATTTTAACGAGTTCAATCGTCTACAAGTCTTTACTGCATTTGACCTTTAACCAGAGGTGAAAGGCCAAAAAAAGTAGTCCCATTGTACATGTTCATTGTGTACACATCGGTCTTACTGACAATAACGCAGTGACGTCACCATCTATGTATAGAATGCTTTATATTTGTATAAAATGTTTTTTGGCTGTTTGTGTTGCATTTTGTGCTTATAATATATGACATCTTGGTATCAAATTGTTTGTTTTGTTTAATCTGATTCGATTTTACTAAACATAAATACTTTATAGTTGAGTAATATGACTTCCCCCCACACATGACTAGGTGTGGGGTAAACATTGGTGTGGGATAAACCTTATCTGTTCTGTATGAGTCAGATTATGTTCTATAAAATCATTTAGCTGTAGGATAAATAGAGAATACTATGTTAGTGTCATTGTGTACTTAAATTTATCCCACGAGTGAAGAAAGGTTTACATGGCGAGGCCTGCCGGGCTTTGTTAGCCTTTCTGAGACGAGTGGAAAAATTTAAGTACACAATCACACTAACATAGTATTCTATTTCTCCTACAAAATGATTTAAAAAAAAAATGTAACCTGTTTTTTTCTGTTCATCAAACCTCTTCGTCCCCGATTAAAAAAAAAATAATTAAAAAAATCGCTAAAAAGCTGCAGTTTTACCGGGAAAGAATACGATTTTTGTCGTTTGACGTGTTAATAATGACGTCATGAGCATACGCGCTTAATATTTGTAAAAAATGTGTTTTGCTGTTTGTGTTGCATTTTGTGTTTAAAATATATTACATCTTGGTATCACATTGTTTGTTTTGTTGAATCTGATTCGATTTTACAAAAAATGAATACTTTATTGTTTATTCCGAGTAATATGACCTTCCTCCACACATGACTAGGTGTGGGATAAACATAGGTGTGGGATAAAGTCGGACAAAACTCTATATCTTAAAGCTATTGTATCATTATATAGAACGTTCGACGAGTCGTTTTGGGGATTACCTCCCCTTATAAAGTCAAATGAGCGTAGTTTCGAATTTTGGTGACATCGATGATGTTATGTGAAAACACCGCGATTTACATTATGAAAATGTTGCTTGATGCGAATCGCTATGACTCGGACAGAGTAGTCGAAACTCGGACACACTGTAGCTGAAACTCGGACAGTTAGTTTTGTGTAGTTAAATCTCGGACTGTGGAACAGTAATTGAACCAAACTTCATTTATTTACAGTAAAATGAATTCATTTGAATGTAGCAGTATTTTACGTGTGCTGTACTATTTAATGCTGCTTCTTATGAAACTGCTGGACTAGTTTTAATTTGCTTAACACGTATCGAGTATTTGTTATTTATTGATAAAATTTGATGTGTTATTGATTTCCATCTTTGATCACAATGAAACTAGAACAGAAACATACGATGAATAGACATGCAATTTACGGCGTTGACTTTACGGCAGGTATAGTACTATAATCTAGCTAGAGTATCTACAGATCGGTGTGAGATTGCGTAGATGAAAACAAATAAAGTATGTTTAACACTCTATTTTTATATGCACGCATCAAAGTACAAATTTAATTGAATATGTATTTGTATTACAGTACGTATAATTATGGGCCCTTTGCAAGAACAAATCAATATATGTCCTCTTTTATTTTTTTAACTGTAAACAAGCACAATAGACTAATTTAAACGAAAAAAACGAAACAGACCTATCACTGATTCAATTAATATAATACATATTGGTCCATTGATCGGTTCATTATTTTCTGAGTAAACCTGCATGAGCATTACCCCATAGAAACAAAACCAGACACATTTTAACAGCAAGTCTGGTATGCACATCGCAATACATTGGCATAAATTAGTGAATGATTATTTCTTGACCTTTTTCACAGACAGTTTCTCTCCCTTCGAGTTACTTCTCTTTGCAATCTGTTTTGCTTCTTTTTCGTTTTTTCTCAATTCTACCTCTCTTTTATGTTCAGCAATTTCATTGCTCGTCAGAATGGTATGACTTGTCTTTTTCTCTACATTACTTTTGGTTTCATTTCTGCTTTCGAGTTTTTTCGGCATAAACAACTCGCTAATACTTCCATCGATGTCAGGGGAATTATCAAGTTCTATCTCGGGAAACGAGTTGTCATCTTCATATTCCATAAGTGGATAGCCGCTGGAAATTAATTCCAGTAGACTTGCAGGGTCCGACAGGTCGAGGACTGGAAGAGATATGTTGAACAAATGGGACTGGTCCAAAGAAATTTCCGCGTCAAGATTCATAGGCTGTGCTAATGGTTCAGTAGTCAGAACTGAAGACGAATCTGTTGTGAAAGAAACATGTAATACATGTAATAAAACGGTAGTCAAATGTTCCTAGAGTTAGTACTATTGGAGTGGTCTGTTAACGAATTTCGCTCAAGAGGGGTGTGGGGGGGGGCGTGTGATGCTAAATACCACATCCCACGAGACAAAGTCGAATAGATACTCTCGGAACTATTGACTAGCAGTATATTCATTTTATTATATACAACCCTGAAGAAGTAAGTCAAAAACTTGTATTCAAAGTGGTTATTTTTTTCTGTACGATCTATGTTTTGAGTGACATAATTAAATTACCACAATACACACAAAGTAGTCCGGCTTGTATGGGAAAACCAAGTACTGGTTATAGTCCCAGGAAACGGACTCGAGAGCGTTTATATAAGCCTACGGCTTTATGTTCTATATAACTTTAATATAATCTATTATCGTTTTATTAATTATTTTTAATATTTATAATTAGATTTTGAATATTTTCCGTGTGTATTTGCAGTATTTTACGACGTCAAGAACAGGATACAAATCTTTAATCATGGATGACATAGACATAGCACCAGTAACAAACACGGGAGGGCTACCTATAGCGCATGCGCCATTGCTTGTCAGGTTGTGTTTGATGTTGGCAGCAATTTCCTCATGTGTGGTAGTCGGTGTGCTAGGGACACAATATGTTGACGGGCGTGTAGGTGGTGGGACATCTGTTACTGTGCTTGGTGCGTAAGCCTCACTTGGAATGACCGACTTGTTCAGTGGCCAAATACCACACGCAGCAAACCCACTTTGTACATTGTTCATCGTGAAGGCAGCGTCCCAAACCTTTGTGAGCAATGAGGGAAAAGTGTGCTTGTTCACTACATTGAGAGGATGTTCGGACAAGAACTCCGAGCAATAAGCGTTGTATGCTTTCTTTAATGGACCAAACACAGAGCGATCCAAAGGCTGCAAGTAGTGAGTAGTGTGGGGAGGAAGGGACAAAAGGACAATTTTCTCCTCAATTGCTCGCTCTATGATGGAAAGCGTTTCATGGGACGAATGACCATCAAAGATTAACAGCTGAGGCCGTTGCGGTCCGCAGTGTTTTAGAAAAAAACAGTGTTAAACCGTTTTTCTCTAATTTCATCATTTATCCAACCATTTTCCTGAAAACTCCAGACGGCATTGCTTGGAGCGTCTGTGGTATTGAATCCATGTAGGGACCTGACTGTTTTCCCCTTTGTGATTATGAGAGGGGCATTGCGTTAACGCATGCCATAATGGTCAAGTTGCTGGACTTTTGACTGGTCTTGCTCACCACTGCTGCTCCTCGTTCGGCAACTACTCTCACCGGACTATGTTCAAAATTCAATCCAGTTTCGTCGCAGTTCCACACTTGAGCCGGACCTATTTGCATTTCATTAACAATTTGATTTAAATCGTCAAAGTAGTTGTTAACAACCACAGGGTTGAGCATTCTCGCCTTCACGGCAGACCATTTTTGTGGTTTTCTTATTGATAACTCGGGGTGGCGACGCTTTACTCCCTCCCACCAATCCTTCCCGGCCTTGAAATTGGTGTATGAGGTTTCAAGTTTGATGCTTCGACACAGCACATTTGTCCTTAATAAGATACTCGTTCGACTGAGTCCAACGCCCAACTTTGCGGCTATTTTCACGGAGTTGACGATTTTGTCCTCGATCTCCACAGGGATAGCAGGTGGTCTACCGTGGCGTGGTTTAATCACATCGAAACAACCAGAAATTAGATCGCCGAGAGTACTTTTTGGTACATTAAATTTTAATGCTGCATTTCGTATAGAGTCTCCAGCTTTAACAGCATTCAGAGCTTGCTCTAAATCATGGTGATTATAATGGAGAATCTTTCCCCGCTTCCGCGCCATAGCTGAAAGCCAAATATGAAAAGCAATGGTTATGGCGACGATAATGATGAATAAAACCACGTTTATAATCATCTAAATGAAAAATTATTGGTGCGAATAAGTGTTCACCAAAATGTGCGCACTTTACATAAAGCAATCAATAACGTAGCTTTACACGGAGGGTTCAACCTCCTTCATTTGAGTACTGCCTTATTTTGCTGCGTTTGATGCTGTCTAAGTAAAAATGATAATTTTAATGATTTTAAAGCTTTGTGTATAAAAAATAATATTTGGCTACTTAAGACTGCGTACGACCTTAACCCCTCCCAGGCTTCAACCTCATTACTGGCAATTATGTAAGATCGCACACCGTGATTTCACTGTGCGGTCCCTTACCTATTAAGATGACTTTTCGAGATAACAACAAATCGAATTAATGCAATAAAAATGGAAATAAAATAAAAGACAACACGGACATCTGAAAGTTTGTATGTTTAATAAATGTACATGTTTTTTAAAATACATCACACTTGTCATGTTAATCTGCGAAGAGCACACGCATGCCATGATTACGAGCACATATCTGGATGGAAGCTATATGTTCATCCTTTGCGTAAAATCCCAAATTACATCGCTGAGATGGACCAACACGGGCACGGAATACAGGCTCAAATTTCGGTTTAATTAAAATATGTCCATCTATCAAATTGAGTCTGTGTAATTCCGATATGAAAAAAGCGTCTTGGCGACGCAAATAGGCACACAATCTATCTGAAGGGTGTGCGTGGATGGCAATGGCATGTCGGTCAAAAGAGTTTTCCGGTTCCGGTTTTCCACGGTATTGGGCGGCAACCTGGAGAGCCCTTTGCCCATAGTGATGCATGCCGACTGCATATAGACCTTCAATGATGACTTTCTTCATTGCCTATAAAGATTTATAATTTTAAAATGCAAATGAAATGGCCTGAACGCAATTTTTAAATCAATACTTAATGTGTGTGGTGGGGAATGCATGCGGGCGTGCGGGCGGGACGGTGCGTATTTCGAAGTTTATTAGGTCCTTCCGCGCAACTACCTAATCAGATTTTAGACTCTCAAAAGTTTGAACAAAATTTGATTTATATAAGCAATTTTTAACTATTTACTCAGGTAATAATTTTGAGGTGGTCTTGTGCTGTGAGGAAAACAGTTGACCACCAACCGAACTCATATGCGCCGGGAGCGGGTATCAAACCTGGGTCGCCTGAGTGATAATCGAGTGTGCTAACCAATGCGATAGCCGGGCAGTCGGTGTTTATTTCATTATAACATTTACGAAATGTACAGGCTTACTGCTGTATTTAGTATTTATTGTCAATAATTAGCCATGATTGATAACTTTATGCAAAGTGGCTTCGTTTTTTGTGTGTTTGTTATTTCCTTGCTATTGTCCGAGTTTTAACCGCAATGCAAAATATGTAGTTAAATGTCGGACACTTTTAATTTCGTCAAAAACATAATAAATTTTCATATATTCTTCATAAAACTATTAAATTGTATCTCCTTAAACAATAAAACAATCAATATCTTAATGAATATAAAATCGTATAGCCGTTGCGCAATGAAAATCACTGAACGAACCTTAGCATTCAAATTGCCCGCCTGTCTGGAAACAATGCGTATCGTCATAAGCCTGTGTGTGCCACGTCATTGGTTTTGTGTTTACGTAAACGGTGTCGATGCACATACTGTACAGATGTATTTTTCAAAGTGACTGGCTATGTGTCACTAAATGCGTGTTACTGGGGATTTCAAGTCGGTAATTGGATATTTTATTATGTGTTTTACTGTCAACTGTCCGACTTTTAAAGACGTCCGACTTTTCACGGATATTATGTTCTATAAAATCATTTAGCTGCAGGATAAACATTATTATTGAACTTTATGTTACGGTACCATTACGAAAAAAAGCATAATTAAACATGTATTAATAATTGCGGTATATTGTACGGCTACATTTGACATTACGGTGTATGTGTGAGCGTGAGGAATCATTTGCGAATAAATTACCCAGAAATAACTGTATTCGTGGGAGACCAAATTAATGTTTATTATAAGCTGCGAATACATTTCTGAATTACGTCATTATTGCTTATGTCACACAGTCTAATGGTATTTCCTCTCATTGCAATAACCATTCATCCTTAATGCACACAATTTCAGACATGATGGGTAAGCGTATCACGTTTACAGATTTTTCTAAACATTTAAACGAAAGGAAATTAACGAAACGCTGCCGTTTAAACGGTTCCATATGTCCGTTTTAAAAGCATCACTGAAAGTAATTATTTCCGGAAGTAATATTCAGTACATATCCCATTCGCACAATGTCGTCTTTTTAAAACCATAAAATATTATTATCCAGACCATCCGTATCACCACATATGTATTCGTCATTCTATAAAAAAAAAAACTATTTTAAGAACGTCGAAAATAGTGTAAAATTGACGAAAAATAATGCATCCGAAAACGACACTCCGAAAAAAAAAGAACGTATTTTGCACATGAAATACAATGTGCATAACGTTTGACTTCAGAAAATAAAAAACCAGTTAACTAGCAAAAACGCAATCAATATATAATTTGGTTAAAATATTGCCTTTAAACATGCTACCTTAGTGCTTTACTTTGCTAATCAATCACTTAAAATATTTCAAGATGGCGGCATGTGCACTGTTTCGTTGCCCAGTTGTAACATTACGGAAAGTAGCGAAGATTATCCGTTAGTTTCCGTTCATGCCCGTGGCATCCGCTAACCAATCAGACATAAATTACTGTCGAATTCGGTAGTTCTTACAGCCTGAAGATATGCCTCGATCAGCATGTCAACCACACTCGACCCTTGCAGAAATCGTCAATTGACCCAAACATATATTTACGTGCTAGTTTTTACTGTTGGATGCTCTACTTTTTAAAGATTATTACGGATAGCTAAGTTTACGCCTACACTGGATTTTCCTTTAGAAGAGACTTCCGTTAAACGAAAAATACCATAACGGCGGAAAGTGTCGTCCCTGGTTAGACTATGCCGACTGCACAGGCTAATCTGGGATGTCACTTAACGCATATGCATTAGGCCCAGTTTTCTCAGAACGAGGCTGTTATGATGTCAATAGTACAACAAGATCAATATCACTAAAACACGTTGTTAATGATTTCGGAAAATCGATTTAAAGCTTTACCTAAAACTCATATCAAACTAATGAACTATTGTTTTTACTTGTGTTAATGCTGTAATTGTATTGTATATGCTTTTCATTTGCAGTAACAAGTTCCATAATACTGAAACATCAACTATAAATATATATGCATAAAACACACAAGTGTCATACGTATGTTACGTTCAAAACAAATTATTCCTACACCAGGTAAAGACCATTATGAAAAACCTAAACCAAGACGGTATTGTTTAACGATGTATCTACATCCACGTTTCCCATCGGCGCGTCCAAATGATCGTGTAAGACACGTGTGTCAATTAATGCCCCAGAAATAATGCGAAGTACATTTCGTACAAGAAATCATTCCAATTATATGTTGGAAATAAATTATGACTTATGTTGTCATAGCAAATATGGCACTGAATAATGGTATGTTCTTGGTATATTAATAAATCCTTATTATACGCTTATTTCTGACATAAGTATTACGGGAATAAAGACTAATACAAAGCCACTGCCTGGGATTCAAACACAAATGAGCCTCGCTCTGGGAAAATGGGGTTAAATGCATGTGCGGAAAGTAACGTCCCAGATTAGCCATTGAAGTCCGCTCAGGCTAATCGTGGGCGACACTTTCCAAGGAATTTCGTTTAGAAGAGACTTCCTTCAAACAAAAAAGTCCATAAAAGCGGAAACTTTCGTCTCTGATTAACATGTGCGGACGGCAAAGGCTTATCTGGGACGATAATTTACGCACGTGAATTAAGCCCCGTTTTCCTAGAGCGCGGATCAAATCTTTTCTTGCTAGATTGAGTAGATATATATTTCAACGCTCTACATGTAAGTATCGGGCAAATGAATCACTGTCCAAACACTCAATAAATGATATAATAAACAAAACAACAACGGATTTTTAGTATCAAATTATAGGCAAACAGAGCTTTTGGTATCATATGTAAACATTATGTTAATGAAGTTTAATTTAAAGCTTAGGTTTTTTCTTTGACTGTTCCGAGTTTGGTGTTGTGATGTATGTGTTGTCCAGTTTTGTATGGAACATCATTAATGTGCCTTAAATACAAAAAAGTCAGATTAACCTCCGTGTATTTTAATATTAAAATACTAGTTAATATTTAAGTAGCATTTTACATGGAAATATTTACGGATTCTCTGTGGGAGCAGAGCACTCGAGATGCTAATGGCAATATGACCGACTATTAATATCAAATATCAAACGACGAGGTTTAAATGACGAATGTACAAAAAAAATTGTAATATGTGTATCAATTTTGCAGACATCGTTTACAATTCATAAATGAGCCGCGCATTGGGAAAACGCTGCTTAATACATGCGGAGTAAAATGTCAGTCCAGATTAGCATGTGCAGCACATGCTGATCAAGGAATACACTTTCCGATTTTATGGAAGTTTTCGTGTAAAGAAAGTCTCTTCTAAACGAAAATTCAGCCCATTGGAAAGTGTCGTCTCAGATAAGCCTGTGCGGACAGCACATGTTAATCTGGGACGATATATTATGCACATGCGTCGCTTAAAACTGTATGTGGTAAAATGACACTTGCAAAGGTCAAACAAGCATAGTCTTCAAATCAAAATGTGCAAACTGAACTAATTGAAAATAATTCTCTTATCTTTTTTTCTTTTTTTTTCGACTATTCACTTTCAGCTTGTTGCATTGCAGTTTACGAAGAGTTCGCCTTCCTAATTAGCTTCAGTCGTTAAAACAACAGTTTATGGGAAGAAGAAGAATCGGAAAGAGTTTATGAGTTATAAAATGAGTATTCCGCCTAGACTTTCCGTCTAAACTGGATTTTCGTTAAGAAGAGACTTTCTTAAAAAAAAAAAATCCATAAAAACGAGAAGTGCCGTCCCTGAGTAGCATGTGTGGCTAATCTGGGACGACACTTTATGCACCTGCATTAAGGCCTGTTTTTCCGGAGAGTGGCACATATATATGGATGCTTATCAATTTTGTGAGGAGTTAACACCGGTTGCTTTACGAATTTATATTTATCTATNGAAAACGCTGCTTAATACATGGGAGTAAAATGTCAGTCCAGATTAGCAGGTGCAGCACATACTGATCAAGGAATACACTTTCCGATTTTATGGAAGTTTTCGTGTAAAGAAAGTCTCTTCTAAACGAAAATTCAGCCCACTGGAAAGTGTCGTCTCAGATAAGCCTGTGCGGACAGCACATGTTAATCTGGGACGATATATTATGCACATGCGTCGCTTAAAACTGTAAAATGACACTTGCAAAGGTCAAACAAGCAAAGTCTTCAAATCAAATTGTGCAAACTGAACTAATTGAAAAGAATTATCTTTTATTTATTTTTTATTTTTTCGACTATTCACTTACAGCTTGTTGCATTGCAGTTTACGAAGATTTCGCCTTCCTAATAAGCTTCAGTCGTTAAAACAACAGTTTATGGGAAGAAGAAGAATCGGAAAGAGTTTATGAGTTATAAAATGAGTATTCCGCCTAGACTTTCCGTCTAAAATGGATTTTCGTTAAGAAGAGACTTTCTTTAAACAAAACAAAAAATAAAAAAGCGGTAAGTATCGTCCATGAGTAGCCTGTGGAGACTGCACAGGCTAATATGGGACGACACTTAACGCACATGCTATAAGCCCCGTTTTCCCAGAGCGCGGCTCGTTTTGTTGATAGAGTTGAAGTTTAACTTCGAAAGTGCTGTCCTTGAACAAAATACTAGCTTATGTTGCTTCTTGTGCAACAAAATAACACCATTCACAATGCCTTAATCGATTAAAAAAACAAAACAGTTTTTTAGTTGTGTCACATACATATGTGGGTATTGATACGATACCACATCATATTATGGTATTTCCCCTCACGAATTTAGCGACGTTTTGTATAATACGTAAACGTAAAAATAGTTATATCTTTATGCTGTATCTCAATAAATAATGTTACTTTTCAAACCAAAGTATTCATACGACAAACAAGGTATTGTGTGCTCTTTAAGGGATACACGAATCTTTAATTTTACTATCGTATTCCATTCCATGGTTAGCCATCTCTGTGTTGCTTCTATAAACGAAAATGGTAATTGGTTGTGCGAACAAAAACAATCGTTCTGTCTGCTGAATTGCTATAAAATAAATAAAGAAAATGTTTCCATCTGATTATCAGGCTGCATTTATTAAATAATTGCTTATTCAACAGGACAAATGGATGCTTTAAAGCGACTAGAAGAATTATGTCGCCTTTAAAATATTTATGGTTTGACGGTGTCTATCAGGTTACCGGAGAATACAGTTCCCACATCGGTTAAAACACGCCTACACGTCTAGGATTTTCGTCTAGAAGAGACCTCCTGTTAACAAAACTTCCATTAAAGCTGAAAGTGTCGTCTCAAATTAGAAACTTTACGCACATGCATTAAGCCCGGTTTTCAAAGAGCGAGGCTCATATTGGTTTATGGTAGCTAATAGGTAGATCTAACATACACATATATTGCATTATGAACACTTCTATTCCACATCTATAACACATTTTATAATAATAAATGCATGTTCGAAATTTGGAAAAAAAGTTAACTGGACCCATTGCATAGTCTAGTTCTGGTTAATTATGTAATTCAATTCCATTTATCGAAGTTTGAATTTACTTCTTAGAAGGATCGAACTATTGTCGTATCGGATATATACTAAACAGAGCGCGTAGCAGTGTTTCCGTGCAGCGTATCAAACCACTCAAGGTTTACAAGAAGTTATAATTTTCTTAAGTGTTTATTATTCCTATATATGTATTTAAGCCATTCATCTCTCCTGCTTTCATCTGTCTGTTGGGGCTGACGTCAAAGAGTCTATGACGTCACTAAGTATAGAAGGCGCATGTTTCTTTCCCCCTAATGACTCACAAATAGTAAACATTAAATAAATATGTAGACTATGAATCATAATTAAAACTAAAATAGTGTTCCCAATGATGTAAGATTATATACAAAATTCATAACACAGACTTTTGGATTGTGTTCATTATATCAAATATGTTAAATAATGAGCATGCCTATATAAACGCATTTGCTAAACGTACAACACATTTCAGATATTTTGTAGGCGGAATTAAGACACTGCATTTAAGTTTTAACAATTCCAGAGTCATGAACTTGCACACACGCATTCTCTGTATCTAATTTGTTTCTCGATCTGTGAAAAGGTTGTTTAATGCATGTGCGTAAAGAGTCGTCCCAGATTATCCTGTGCGGACTGCACAGCTTTAGCTGGGACGACACTTTATGCATATGCATTAAACCCCATTTTCACAGAGCGTGGCTCAATTTGACATCGTTAAAGGCCTCGTTAGTATTGTGTGGAGCCAGGGGATATCCATTAAGTTGATCTGTTGCTGTCAACTCCGGAACAAATCCTCCGAATAAAACACAAATTAACGTGTGCAAACGGGTCTGGTTTGCAGACTAAACTTTTGGAAATTCGTGTTGCTTTAGAGTCTCAAATGGTTCTGTTCTCACTCATGTCGGTGTAAGTTGTCTTTAAGATATATATCAAGACATGGGTCTGTTCAAAAAGTGTTAAACTGGTCGTGACTTGTTCGCCTACACGCAAAGAGAATATTATATAAAGCCACACATAAACAACTATGGCTTTCCTTTGCCCATACGAGTGCTTATTTAAGTGGATTAAGTCCCGTTTTCCCAGAACGAGGCTCTTGTGTTATTTGTAAGTGGGGTAACTGCCGTCTTATTATCACTTTCATTCATATTGGAAGTAGGTTCCGCAACGTCAGATATTGACATCTTTTCTACCAATAACAGCGGACGTACAATTCCAACCGTCTTTCACGCGATGTTATTAGGATATAAATCCAGACAACAGTTATTTTTTAAAGAAAAAAAAAGGCCACCGACATGTAAAACACGTGTGATACATTTTAAATTATTGAACAGTATGTAACGTTACCGTTACAAAAATAGCATAATTTAACATGAATTTTAAAACGCGGTATATTGTGCGTCTACATTTGACATGACCGCGTATGTGTGAGCGTTAGGAATCATTTGACAATAAATTACCCAGAAATAACTTTGTTCGTGGGACGCCAAATAATTGTCAACACTATGGTGCGAATACATTTCTGAATTACGTATTTACAGCTTATGTCACATAGTTTAATGTTATTTCCACGCATTACAATGACCATAAATATTTGAATTCACACAATTTCAGGCAGGATTGGGCAACGAAAAATACAGGGTCACTTTTTCCGCTTTTATGGAATTTTTCGTTTAAATGATGTCTCTTCTTAGCGAAAATCCATTTAAGGCGGGAAGTGTCGTCCCGGATTAGCCTGTGCGGACTGCACAGGCTAATCTGGGACGACACTTTGCACACAAGCATTTTGCCCAGTTTTCTCAGAACACGACTTTCAGTGCGGATGGCCCGGAAAGAAACTGGAAGTTGCAATCAAATATATTCATATCTATTACGCATGTGTGTACGTATTTTAATGTTAT
>VMBQ01013088.1:0-18127 GCA_007657795.1 Dreissena rostriformis
TGCACACTCTTACATAAATTGGCATACAATAATAGAATAGCATTAAACGAATCTTAAGCAATCAAACATAAACCTGATGTGTTAGGCCACTCATATTCTTAAAAAAGGGTAACAAGTAAACAATATGTTAACTATTAATAACATTATGTGAAAATACCATAAACAGAAGAAATTACGTTGATTACGTAGTGAACAAACGGGTTTTAGTCTTTTGATGTGAAACATTGCATTGTCCTGGATAAAAGAACATGCAGTATTGTTATTTTTTTAATTAATCTATGACATATACTAGATATTGTTATGCATGGCTACGCAGTTTGTAATGATTAAATATAGTTACTTGTCATGTAAACTTCTTTTTCGACCATATGGGTGGCATTTTGATGCGTTGTTAAGCATAACTAAGCAGTTTGGAGTGATTAAATATAGTTAATTTTCACGTGAATTTATCTTCCGCCAATATGGGTCGTGTTCAATGATTATGTTAGTGCATTTAAATCTTATTAGATACATTTAATATTGTGATATTCTGTTGCGTGAACAACATGTATTTCAGATGCGTCTTAAACTAACTGAATGTTGGTTAATGTAATCACGTAACAGCTTTGCATCCAAGGTTGTCTCAATATTCTTGATCCTTATATAATGAAGCTGGAATTGAATGTCGCTTTAACTGCAGAGTCCTTATCCCGATTGAATGAAGACTAAGTGAAAAATTAATGCGATAACGACATTAAAGCTGTCAGAATACCGTTGCAATGGTGTGCATTTACGACATTTTGAATTCAGTTGCTCAAGTGAACATGTGGACATGACAAATGAACGACTGAATTATTAACATATATTTGAATATAAATATATATGTGTACGAACAAACCTCCTGCACTCTTTCAATAAATTATGGCAGGCAAAGATCCTGCATGGTTTTTTTTCCATTGAATATTGGATTATTAAGGAGGTATCGGATCATTAAAGACAAAACATGACATTTTACTTACAACATCTTGTACTTATATATCAACACATCGTGTTAACTGCTCAAAACTAATCAACCACTGTTCGTAACAGACCATTAATTTGCCGCAAGGAATGAAAAATCATTCTGGAAAATCAATGATTTAATTTGCCTAGATATTAGACAAAATCCAATATAGTTGATGATAAAATGTAATAATGTCTCCAGGATTTAATTTGTGTATATAACTGGTTGTCCATAGACACAAAAACGTCTTACGTCTACATTAAAATAAAAAGTACGATACTAGCAGGCGCGTCGATGTCTCTACCTGCGCTTATACGTCACAGTCTCCAGCGTCAAAATGAGCAGGTACGTGTTTTGCTTATACACAGCGCGGTTCAACCACGTCATGATGAGGAAAAGTATCTAGACACCTTCTTGTTCTGTATTGTTTATATTGATACGCATTGAAATCCCATTTAATTTCACTTAAGTTTAACCATTACTGCATAACCTTGTTCTCTGCATTAATGTTATATGGTAAATACTAATAACATGCTTGTTTTGTAATGTTTGTATTTGTAACCAAAAAAAGCTTCATGTGTTGAAAATGTAATCTATTAACTATTTTATAAACACACACTATAAGTTATTTGTTTTCAACTATTAAATGAAATATTAATATAAAACATCACATTTGATAATTAATGCCTATACATGTTTGTGCAAGGGCAACAACACCTGGTTATTTCTAGATAGAAGACACCCCAGTCATAAAGTTTTGGTAATTTAGCATGAAGTTGTTGTTTTTTTTTGTTCCCATAAAAGTAATGTGCGTGTTAGCTGTCAATCAAATCGGAACAGTGGTAATAATATAATTTAACCGTGCCTGATAAACAAGGCAAAGAAATATCCACAAAACATGTGGAGAGTATATAACACAAGAGCAACAACGTAGTTAAATAAAAGACTAGGAGGAATAGTCGAAAACGTGTTACGCAATTTAATTGTCAAGCCACTTTGCAAGCTACTGAACAAAATGTGCATACTCGCAATATTTCAAATACAAAACATAGACTAATCGCAGTTATTAATGCTCAATTCAAAACGTTTTGTGTAAATGGCATTTAAAACGATAAAAAAGTGAATCTTTTATCGAAAGTGAACAGGGGTTCACATATTTGCAGACCAACCGTGGGAGCTTTTTTCCGTAATCAATATATCAACTGCATTCAATACAATTTATACTCTAATGCACAAATCTAAAATTTAACCACTAAAAGGCCTAGTTTAAGGAATATCTGGCCATCCCGTGGGGTTTTCCATTCATTTTGTTGGTACTTCGTAAACTATATCATCTTTATCAGGAATCTTTCCTCGGAGATTTTTTATCATGGGTTTACCGCACTGTTTCATCTGTATATGATTATTGATCAGCGCGGATAATGGTCGATGCACCGACTCCACATTGGGGTGTCAGTACCTAAGTATATTATACAGAATATGTTTTTATTATTGTTAATTTATTATTTTTCGAAGGGGGTTAATAAAAACAAGAATAAACAAGGCTTACAGTAAGACTTATTCATGTAACCAATAAGATATACCTTTGTAAATGTTTGCTAAAACGACAAAACATTAAAAACAATTTGCTTGTATGCATTCTGAGTTTGTTGGAACGAAAAATGCGTAGCAACGATAAAGGCTGCCGGCGTGCATAAAAGAAAATTGTTCCGCACCATTGTACGTACAAGTAATTTTTTTTTTCATACGTTTGCGTATTCTTCAGAAAAACATCATGAACATATCAACAAATAAAAGCACCTACGGTACAAAGATATAGGATATCAATTTCTTATCTCTTCCCAAGTGTTCCGGTTGCGAGATGTCTGGATATCGTCAATGCATGTAAACTATCGTTGCTTTCATTTAAAAACAGACATATTGCAATATATATTTATCTGTTCATATAAAACAAATGAGTAAAAACTGGGTCAGGATGATGGTTAACGTTTGATAATGTGGACGGTTTATGATTTCGTTGAATTTAACCAATTAATTAATTTTAAAGCGTTGTCATATCTTTCGAAGCTGTATTAGTCATCACTCAGCATACGGATTTTCGTCTTGTTTATAGTTAGTTAAAAGATAAGTATTGTGACTTTCTGTGATGAATGAAACTTGTTACGTGATAACAATTCGGCGGCTTTTTATTTAATTTAAACAAAACCAATATCTTATGCTTATGATGTTTAAAATAGTTGTGTATATAATAATTGTAAATGATATATGTAAAAGCAATCTACTTTTAAAATTACAAATGTACATCGTGTTACTCTATAATGTTCAAAGTACAAAACTCATTTGTCTAAAAGACATGTGCGTTTTACCAATGTGGCTGTCACTTTTTGTAAAGATAATGTGAACCAATAATCCGAATATATAAGTATATAAATGATATAAATTGCACAGACAGTTTCAAAATAATGTCCAACTACATAAATACTCCGCAATATACTGCAATAATAAAAAATGTAAGACTAGCAATGTCTTATCAATGCGCAATAGAATGATGAATGAGTTAATAAGCCTAACAATTTGAAGTTAGATTTCCACAAGTCGTTCACAATTTAAATTGATGATTTGATAAATTAGACTAAACTCGTCGATTCAGGCAAATATCTTGTATCAAATAAATCAGCTTATGAGAACTAGATTTTGCTAGATCAGATATTGCTATGAGAATATTATTGCAATTCGTTAACTTTTTTGTCCGAGACATTGAATAGTGTAACGAACTAAGTGTTATGCGCTTAAATGGGAGTTTGGAATAGTTTTTAAATAAACTCAGAGCCGGCTGAGACTTATTGTGTTACGGACATTGGAAAGATAAATACATTTAATGATCACTAATGCTCTATATCAACTTCTTTTAATACTAACCACGCTTCATGATTGTTAAAAACAGGAGTGCGGACTGCACATGTTATCTTGGAAGACACTTTACGCACGCGCATTAAACCCCGTTTTCCCTGGGCGAGACTCATACAAAAGTGGTATTGCGTTTTCAGTTCACATAACAGTAACCCACGCATTAGTTGTCTTACTAGGTGGATAACCGGACAAGGACATTGATTTAAACGTATCGTATACACACCGTTGATTGACAGAAAACATCGTTAATTTCATCAACAATATCAATAGAAATGTCATTTTCAAGAGGGTTAAAGAGGGCGGCGAAGCTGTTAAGGTGAGCTAAATGGTAACATCAAGGGGGTCGTACATTTTGTATAAGTGTGCTAAATGGTATCTAAGTATAACCATTATGTTTTTCTCCCCCTTTTGAAATTCGCTTCTTAATGTGCGGTTAGTTCTGTAAACTTCCATCTGTAAAAGCGAATTATCATCAGTAAGAATAACATAACGTTAATAGAATTGCACCCATTAAACTATCTTGCGTTGTTTCGTGTATATGTCTTATTAAATATATTAATCTGTNGTTGCAAGATGTCTGGATATCGTCAATGCATGTAAACTATAGTTGCTTTCATTTAAAAACAGGCATATTGCAATATATATTTATCTGTTCATATAAACAAATGAGTAAAAACAGGGTCAGGATGATGGTTAACGTTTGAATAATGTGGACGGTTTATGATTTCGTTGAATTTAACCCATTCATTAATTTTAAAGCGTTGTCATATCTTTCGAAGCTGTATTAGTCATCACTCAGCATACAGATTTTCGTCTTGTTTATAGTTAGTTAAAAGATAAGTATTGTGACTTTCTGTGATGAATAAAACTTGTTACATGATATCAATTCGGCGGCTTTTTATTTAATTTAAACAAAACCAATATCTAATGCTTATGATGTTTAAAATAGTTTTGTATATACTAATTCTAAATGATATATGTAAAAGCAATCTACTTTTAAAATAACAAATGTACATCGTGTTAGTCCAAAATTTTCAAACTACAAAAATCATGTGTCTAAAAGACAAGTGCGTTTTACCAATGTGGCTGTCACTTTTTGTAAAGATAATGTGAACCAATACTCCGAATATATTAGTATATCAATGATATAAATTGCACAGACAGTTTCAAAATAATGTCCAACTACATAAATACTCCGCAATATACTGCAATAATAAAAAATGTAAGACTAGCAATGTCTTATCAATGCGCAATAGAATGATGAATGAGTTAATAAGCCTAACAATTTGAAGTTAGATTTCCACAAGTCGTTCACAATTTAAATTGATGATTTGATAAATTAGACTTTAATTCGTCGATTCAGACAAATATCTTGTATCAAACAAATAGGCTTATGAGAATTAGATTTTGCTAGATCAGATATTGCCATGAGAATATTATTGCAATTCGGAAACTTTTTTTGTCTGAGACATTGAATAGTGTAACGAACTAAGTGTTAAGCGCATAAATGGGAGTTTGGAATAGTTTTTAAATACACTCAGAGCCGGCTGAGACTTATTGTGTTACGGACATTGGAAAGATAAATACATTTAATGATTACTAATGCTCTATATCAACTTCTTTTAATACTAACCACGCTTCATGATTGTTAAAAACAGGAGTGCGGACTGTACATGTTATCTTGGAAGACACTTTACGCACGCGCATTAAACCCCGTTTTGCCTGGGCGAGACTCATACAAAAGTGGTATTGCGTTTTCAGTTCACATAACAGAAACCCACGCATTAGTTGTCTAACAAGGTGGATAACCGGACAAGGACATTGATTTAAACGTATTGTATACACACCGTTGATTGACAGAAAACATCGTTCATTTCATCAACAATATCAATAGAAATGTCATTTTCAAGAGGGTTAAAGAGGGCGGCGAAGCTGTTAAGGTGAGCTAAATGGTAACATCAATCGGGTCGTACATTTTGTATAAGTGTGCTAAATAGTATCTAAGTATAACGTTTATGTTTTTCTCACCCTTTCGATATTCGCTTCTTAACTTGCGGTTAGTTCTGTAAACTTCCATCTGTAAAAGCGAATTATTATCAGTAAGAATAACGTAACGTTAATATAATTGCACCCATTAAACTGTCTTGCGTTGTTTCGTGTATATGTCTTATTGAATATATTAATCTGTAACGACATTAATAACGATTTATCTCACCCAAAGCATTCGGCTAAATTACTTTTGCAATTTCCTGTAAGGTACGTGTAGTCATGGCCGTTGTAAATATGGTTAATACGCCCAATCGCTCTCAGTAGATAATGTCCCTTATATTTTACAACTTTTATATAAACTCATCCCCAAAAACGATTTCGCTTGATTAATAACGATTTGATTGTTATCAAGTGTTATTTCTTTATATAATCAGATAACATTCTTAAAAGCGTAACATGTTTTAATGTGTGCCTCTGCAATTTAAGATTATAACTTGCTATATTTGTGGCTTATTTACGTTTTGGATTAGACATGCATACTAAACATAATTTTATATTTTTCACATTTTGCTATTTTCTTATGTACACATATATGTTCCATAACAAATGAAAGACACATGCTACACGTTTTAATTCTTTTTATATAGAACTTTTAAACGTCTTTTGAGATAGGTTTAAACTTGTCAAATAACACGATGATAAATTTTGGCAGTTTCTGTCAATAGTATTGTGTACAGCAGTAAACCATGGACATATTTCATTTGCTTTTGCCTTTTGGTATACGCTTAAAATAACTATTATATTATAATACAGTTTGTACGATATTTGATTGTCCTTAGACAAAATTCACAAACTTTCACACAACCAGTATATGTATCTGAAAATTATGGAATACGTCTGAACAGAATTGCTTTCATACATAATAATTCTGAGAACGTAAGAAAATCGAATCAATTTGCATTTGTAGTTTTTGTTCATAATACAGTAAACTAATTATCATAGAGTATGCAGTAATTATATACTTAGTATAACTAAGCAGAATCTCACAACATGCGCAAGCTCAATTAACTATGAGGTTATTTAATAATTACCGAAAAAGAAAATAAATATCAAGTATTGAACAAAAGGGTTTTAATGTTGTTATGCGAAATATTTCATTGTATTGAAGAACGTGCATGGAATGATTTGTATATTAATGTATGGCATACATTCGATGCGTTGTTTGGTATATATATNTTTGTAGTTTTTGTTCATAATACAGTAAACTAATTATAATAGAGTAAACAGTAATTAAATACTTTGTATAACTAAGCAGAATCTCACAACATGCGCAAGCTCAATTAACTAGGAGGTAATTTAATAATTACCGAAAAAAAATATCAAGTAGTGAACAATGTTGTTATGCGAAATATTGCATTGTATTGAAGAACCTGCATGTGTTGATTTGTATATTAATGTATGGCATACACTCGATGTGTTGTTTGGCAGGTTACCGTTACAATGGTGTGCAATTGCGACATCTTGAATTGGTTTGCTCAAAGAACATTTGGACCATGACACATGAATGATGGAATGAGTTACATATATTTGAATATAAATATAATATAATCTCGCGTGAGAACGAACCTCCTACACTATTTTAATACAATATGGCATTAACAGCTCACGTCAGATCCATAATGTATTTCGTTGTATTGGATACCTGATTACCTGTATCATTTAAGACAAAACATGACATTTTACTTACAACAACTGTTATTTTAGTATCACAACTCTTATGTTTACTTCTCTAAACTGTTCAACAGTTGTTCGTTTCAAACCATTTATTTGTCACTAGGAATGCAATAGCGTTCTGGAGAATCCATTATTTAGTTTGCCTAGATGTACGACAATATACAACAAAGTTGACGATACCATGTGATATTTACTCCAGGATTTATTTTCCATTTATACAGCTTGTAGTCCATAGGCACGTATAATCATTCCTCATACGCCGTTCTTCTCCTTTTAATATGTAAAATAAAATACTCCCAGGTGCTTCGAAGTCTCTATCTAAGTTTGCGTGTAAAAGTATAAAGCGATAAATGAGCAGGAACATGTTTTGCTGACACAGACGCAAGTAATACACGTGTATACATAATACAATGTATGCAATTGTCAGTGATCTATTGCGATAAAGTAATGCTCTAGCATGATATAAATTTTTATATAGCACAAGTGCCGTTACTAATGGCAAGTGGCAAATTGCTTAACAGTCCGACAAAGCACAACAAAACCATTGACAAAGCACAATACAAGCGTCAAACACGAGCAAACAAAATACATAATGGGTCACTATTGTTACAGATGCACATGTAAATAATTTGCGTTTTAAACCTGTTGTATTGACCTAAAGACCTCACACTATAACTAAAAGAATAAAAAATTGTGACCTTAAATGGCATTTTGTTGCGAATCAATCTTAACAATAATACTATGTAAAACAATTAGAGTTTATATATTGCTCCTATATGACGGTTATCGTATCGTGGATGCCATACGCTTGAAAGTGTAACATAGTTAACTATTACCTAAACTTACAGACATTAATAATTTCTTGAACGCCATTAAAGCGGGTAGGGTTCAACGATTCCTAGATATCAACAATCATGGCAAATGGAACATCCTATTACACACAAAAACTCAAAATATGTGGTACCAGTCAAATATTTGAAAGTAATTAAGATGCAGCTACAATTCACAACTTAAGTAAAGAAAATATATTTTTACAAAATATGCTTACCATTTTGCAAAAATCTCAAGAACCAACATAATTGTTTACAAAGAAGCATTCCTGTATGAAACAATACATAACAAATCCATCTGGTAAAATGGTTTGACAATGGTATAAAAACAATCGGACAGTTATATAATTATCACACACATACATATTATACGTGTATTGAAATGTAATATTTATATATCATAAATCCACAGGAATGTTTAAATTAGTATTCACTATTGTCTGCGATTCCCAAAGAATATAAAACAGTATTGTATACACAAGGGATAAACACATTAACTATTAGTGCTTCAACAATATACCGGTATATCGGTATATATCGCAATACGCAATCCGCATATTGTATTGCGATACGATTTTCATCATACCGGTAAGAAAATTCTACAAAAAATCATCCACATTTCGCCCAGAAAAGCCATCCGAAATAATGATATCAAAGTAAACAAAACAAATCGGTGTTTAGAAAAAATAAATGTGTAACGTAAAACTAGCATTCTTAAAAGTCTAGTATACGGAGTAGCATTGTTACATGGGAGTCCGCAAGATCTGCTTTTGCGTGTCATACTGTTATATTTAAGATGAAGCGTATGTAAATACGATAAAAAAACACAATTAATTACATAATAAAAATGTAAATTAATGTTATTATAAACAGAAGTAATAATGATACAAAACAAATTACGTAACAGTATTCTGATAAGTTACACGACCGGCTTTTAAACATCCACAATTCTCTTTCGGGTTATTAATCTTCTTGTCGGCTTTTGTAATAGTTCTCAAAATGGCAGACGAAACGAACGCCGAGTTTGACTTTATAGACAATTCCAAGGGAAAAAGTGTTGTTTTGGGCANTATCCTTTCTTGGCTTTATCGACAAAAAAGTATACAATTATGTTCTGAATTTTATACTAATTTTATGGAAAACATTTATATTTAACATCAATATTAAAATATCCTTTCTAAATTTCAATATTTTTGTAAATTATTTTAAGATAAAACTACAGACTGATGCCGAAATTGCACTGATAAAAACAAATATGAAGCAAATAATCAAAAAAGGATTCACTTCATACAATATTTTCCAACTAACAGAACTGAGGATATTCTTTTTAAGAACATGTTATATTTTATAACGGTGCCCATGCTCTCAACAATAAAAACTTGTTTATATTTAAAACGTCAACCACGAAATACTAACAATAACGGTATCAATAACTTTTAAGTATTTATTGAGCATGTTTTTTTTTAAATGAATTATATGTTTTCTTTAACCATTTAAACACACTATGTATTGTGTGTATGCGTGCGTGTAGTCGAGTGTGTGTAGGTATGTGTACGTGTGTGTTTTGTGTGCGTTTGTGTGTGTTTGTGACAGCGAGTGTGAATCCGCCTGATTGCATGCATATTGTTTGCCTCTCATATAAAATGATTTATTCTGACAATATATGTTGTATGTGTGTGAACTATTATCAATGATTGCACTATATATTACCAGTTTTACACGTGTGTAAATCTCAAAACAATTCTGAATTAGTGTGCCATATATGGTATATATTATATTACCAATGTTTCATGTACGCAAATGTAACTCGTGTTTATGTAAATGTCAAAAATGGCAAAATAAATGAAAAAAATAAAAACAAACTATTAACGCATTACAATGTTTTCCACAGTACTTTTAGCATGGTTATTACCAATTACATGCTCGTAATATATTTTTTGTATTTAAATCCGCAAAGATCGTCATTCGTTCTGGCCACTCCTTGGGATGCTTCGCTCATGGTATTGGTCAATATTACAATAATAGTATCTGTATCTGGAATCTTTTCTCGAAGCTAACTTATCAAGGGTATAATGCAATGTTTCCTCTGTATCCGTGTATTTATCAGATATAAACGATGATATGGGTCGATTCATACAAGAAAGCAAATTGTTCTGCACTATTTTACATGCAAGTATTTTGATTTTGTATACGTCTGCGTATTATTTAGAAAATAGCATGAACACATCAAGAAACAGCGGCACACTCTGTACACAAATCTAAGATAACTTGTTCTTATCTCTTCTCAAGAATAGTAAATAAGTTAACACTTTGTTTTGATGATGGTTCACGAATAAGTATTGGGTGCTGTATATTTACGTTAAACGAATGGTAAAAGTGTAACTAATTAATTTATTTCAACACGTTGTCATAGCTGTCCTTGTAATAGCTCACGACACTTTATTTATAATTTCTTTATTAAATGTAGTGCGTATGCATCTGGTCACCTTCCTTAGTAAAAGTTATGAATTTAAATTGACCTTTCTATGGCGATGACCCAAGTGTTATAAATTGGTGTTTGTCTGATTGTCTGCCAATAAATCGTTTGACTTAAATAATAAATTGTGTTTAACACTAGACACTGTAAAAAATATATGTAATACAATTATGTTCTGTTCTGTTCTGTACATAAATAAAGGACCGGCTATTGCATATAAGAATGATCTCACTCTGATACGACTGGAGTTTCAATTTGTTTATATTTTGTTGAAAGCTAACTATTGTAACGTTCTATAGTGATAGCAATTTCCTGCGTGATAACAAATTTGCGGCTTTTTAACTCATTTAAACAAATCGAAAATTATGTACTGATGATTTTCAAAATATGATTTAAATATTTATATAATAATTTTATAAATAATATATGTACAAGCCACTTACTTTTGTTAAAACAAATGCACTTCGTGTTTCTGAAAAAAACATGCTAGGTACAACACTCAAAACAAAAGATAAGCGTGGTTTTTTAAATAGTTGGCTTTCACTTTGTGTAAAGATAATGTGAATCAATACTCCACAAATATTGCTCAAACGTATGCATCTCATAGACGTTGTCAACATTATGTATTTATAAAATCATTGCCGAGCACAACATTCGTTGAATTAAGTCATTTCAATTACATATGATCTTCGCTGTGGGCAAAACGGGGCTTAATTCGTGTGCGTAAAGTGTCGTAATGTGCGGAATGCACATGCTTATAAGATATGATATTTCCGCATAGAGTGGATTTTGGTTTAGATAGAAGAGACATCCTTTAAACGAAACATTCCATAATAGCAGAAAGTGTACGCATATGCGGAAGTCACCGGCTAGTATGGGACGACACTTTACTCACTTTCATAATGCCCGTCTGTCTCAGAACAAAACTCAATTAAATGATATGCAAATCCACGGTGGCCTGTATGAAACCGACATCCATAATGGTTTGTTTTTATGGTTATATGTTCAAAACATGAAGCATAATAATGAGGCGAATATACACGAGCTCAAAACATGTTTGCAATCTCAGGAAAACGATTAGAATCAAATCAGTGAATTTAGCTTCGTTTAGAACAAATATAATCGCACTTAAATACTATTTTGGAAAATACATGTTAAACTTGACAATGACGTTTCGGTATCTAGTTCATAATATAAATTTAGTGGACAAGCATTTAGAAATAACCAACATAAAAAGGGAACTGCCTTTTCTAAATGCCGCAAATTCTCTAATTATTAACGCAGATTCTACCCTGTCAATAATGTTACTGTAATATCCAAAGGGCGTTAAATAGGATTAACTTTGATTATGTTTCCAGTTGTTTTCTGATTCGATTAGGCCATTTATATTCCACTAAATCCTAGATGTTCGAAATAAACGATTAAACTTTGAACGCGATGGTATTCCAGATGCCTGTTTTATTTCTTGCTTGAATGTTACATATAATTGCGTGCTGAGATGTTTAGTTTCTCCAGTGGTAAGACAACTAAGTGGATGGCTTTTAGTCCCATTTGATGCGAGAAACATACAACAACCATGAGCGTCTTGCGATGGTAATTGTGTACAAACTCGAAATGCGCGTAGAATTATCTTTACGTCTACGTGGTTCGGTACATAATTCCAAATGCAGATTCCCCATAAGTAAATAAATAATCGAAACAATATTGTCGGTGAGGGAACATTTTGTTCTTATTACATATATTATTTTTTATGTTGCAGCAACAACGGCCCCACAATTGGAAATAGAAAATAGGTATGCAACTGATATAAGATAGCCACTCAAATGGTTTTAAATCTCTCCGACGTTCACGTACGTTTAAACGTATAAGTATATTATTTGTAAATGATCAAGCTTATATGAGCTATGCCATGCGAAACTGGGTCTTAAGCAAAATGCGCCATGGTAGCTCCAGACCAGAATCAACTTATTACGTAGGCGTTTCTGGAGTTACGATAGCCACATATGACATTAGAAACATTATCGAATGACATGTGTCATATGAGGGTATGCAACAGGGTATTCACATACACTCATTTTTTATTGACTACTAATCCAATCAGGACTATGAGAGAGGTTCAGAGTGGGTGATACTTGGTGATAAATGAGTGAGTTCAATTACTAACCGTGTATGCTTTTTCTTGAGATGTGCTCATGGTCATCCATATGATTTTAAATTATTACTAAACATTACGTCACTTGTTTGCCAAACCTTTCAAAGAGGTGGATGGCTCTTTTCACTTGCCATTAAATAAAGAATTATCTAGAATTGGTCACTGGCGAGTAAATTATTTTATGTTTATATAATTGTGTTTATTGAATTGTAGTGTATTGTATAGAATTGTGAATTATTAAACTTGTCATTATCATTGTCATGTGGTAAGCATTGTTTCTTATTCATGTTTCAGACCATAATTGTATGATTGAATAAAACCTGGAACTTTAACCCACTTGTGTTACAAGCACAAAGCCAGGTTACAGCTATACTATTCGTCGTTTTGAAACATGGTTTTCAAATGACTCGATACAAAGCATGTTTATCAGAAGTCTAAACTGTTATTAATTGACAACTCGAAATTTATTAACTGTTCCCGTTTTGAAATATAATAAACCCTCTTCAATATATGGTATACTGTACCAGTATGACATAGAAGTATATTAATATCATTTATAGTATGATTTAACTGCACAATACAGCCTTTATACAATAGGAACCTACATTGTATTCCAACTCTGAAATATACTTATATATGCAGAATGATAAAGCGTGAATCGTTAGTTTTGTTAATTCAATATCTCTGTTAACTTCAACATTCCTTAATGTTTGGGAGTTTGAACAGTTTTCTTAAAGATATGCATACTTGTCGCCAAAGATCTCTCGAATAGGTTCTACATGTTTTCATTTGAGTAAACAATCCATTCAATAAACGTTAAGACATACTCCTGTTTTAAATTAATTCCTGCAAGTGAATAAAGCAGTTCGATTGTTAGAGTTCTTATTATTAAATATAATTAACTGACAAAAAAAGTTTAATAAATATTATATTTGCATTCAATAGGTACTGAATATACCTTTCAAATAATCACAACAAGAATTATCATTAGTTAATCCAAACAATGTTCAATGTTTTGTTAAATGATTGATATGTTAATGCGCAATCGTCAATACATGTAAACTATCGTTAATTTAATTTAAAAACAGACATATTGTAAAATATTCATACCAAAGAAAATTAAATGAGTGAACACTGTGTCAGGATGATGGATAACGTTTGAACAATGTGGACTGTTTATGATTTCGTTGAATTTAACCAAATAATTAATTTAAACGCGTTGTCATATCTTTCGAAGCTGTATTAGTCACCATTCGGATTTTCGCCTTTTTATATTAAGTTTAAAGATTAGTATTGTGACTTTCTGTGATGAATGAAATTTGTAACGTGACAACAATTCGGCGGATTTTTATTTCATTTAAACAAAGCCAATATCGTATGCTAATGATGTTTTTTTTTAAATTACAAATGCACTTCGAGTTACTCCAAAATATTCAAACTACAAAAATTATGTGTCTAAAAGACAAGTTCGTTTTACCAATGTGAATGTCACTTTTTGTAAAGAGATTGCGAACCAATACTCCAAATATATAAGTATATCAATAGTATAAATTGCACAGACAGTTTCACAATTATGTCCAACTACATAAATACTCTGGAATAATAATAACACAATAACGTGTAAGACTAACACTGTCTACAAACCGTTCAATCGAGTTCAGCGACGACTGTGGATCATGCGACGACTGAGATACTGCATACATGTTCAACTTGGTGGAAAGCGGAGTGTAAGTATTTCCCTATTCTTTATATGCTACGAATTGGATTGAGCATGTTTGAGTGTTTTCTTTTAGAGCCTAAGTAAGAAGGACTTTGTGAACGTAGTCCCTACCTTCCTAGCTGCTTACTTTTCAAGGAAACGGTAAAGACTGTGGTCAAAAAACAAAAACATAATTCACTACACTCTCAGTCAAACTCTTATTACACAGGATTTAGACCAAATGTATGAACAACATTGTTCGGTAGTTCCAAATATCAGCAGCCCACATGAACAAACAACATTTTTATCAAAGATTAAATTCGAGTGGGTTTTGAAAAAACGCCTCATGACAACGGCCGTGACTACTTATTAGATTGTCATGACAACGGTAACGAAAATTAAATTATGGTCATGCATTCCGCTGAGACAATGGAAAATGACATGATGAGATGTGGACGTTAGTCCCTGCTTATAACTGTTAAATTGGTAATTTTAACTGGGCGAGACTCATACAAAAGTGGATTTGCGATTTCAGTTCATTAAAAGTAACCCACGTATTTGTTATCTAACTAGGCAAATAACCTGACAAGGGCATTGACTTAAACTTATCAGATACACGTCATTGATTGGCAGCAAACATCGTTCATAACATCAACAGTGTAAATAAAAATGTCCTTTTCAAGAGGGTGCAAGAGGACGAGAAAGCGTTTAATAGGTTTGCTGAATGGTTACCTCAAGGGGCGGTGAGGCTTTTACAGGTGTGCTTAATTGTAACCTCAAGAGAGTGTTCAATCTTTTACAGTTGTGCTCAAAGTAGAACCATCAAACATGTTTTATCAACCCTCTTGTTTCGTCATTTGCTACTGAAGTTGCGGTTACTTTTGTAAAGTTTCAAATGTAAAAGCGAATTATCATCTGTAAGAATAACATTTCGTTAATAAAGCTGCACCTTTTAAACTACCTTGCGTCGTTTCGTGTATAAATATATATATATATATATATATNATCAAGTCATTAAAAAAGGATTTGTATCTCTCATAACATTTCGTGAAAGTTCGATTCCAATTGCCTGTCAGGTACGTGTAGTTATGGTCGCTGTTTTCATGTTTGAGATGCACACTCGCTTTCAGTAAATAATGTCCTTTATAAAACAACATTTATATAAACGACTAGCCAGACACTATTTCGCTTGATTAATACTACCTACATTATTATCAAGTTTTATTTCTTTCCATAATCAGCTAACATCCTTGGAAGCGGAATAATTTTTTAACACGTGCGCTTTTGCGATTGATAGTAAAATACAACATTTGTATTTGCTATGCTGATGACTTTTTTACGTATTGAATGCTACATGTAAACTAAACATATATAGTTTTGACTTTAAACCTATTTCTTATGAACATGTTTTTTTAATACCTAATGCGAGTGACATGATACACGATTTCATTATTTACATGGAACTTTGATAAGCTAGAGCGGATGATTACCTTACAATGACCATGTATATAGTTAGAAACAAATCGATTCAATTTGTATTCCTAGGTTATGTTTATAATACAGTTATCCAATGATCTATCAATAAATAATGTTAATTGATATATTTTTGAATACACTCAACGATTATATTAAGAATCTCGTTTTTGGCGAAATCTCATTTTCTCAACGTAGAAATGTAATTTACTGTTCAATAATACAGTTTCATGTGATTAAGCCTGAATATCATGTCATAGCTCTATGAAGATCATGAAGTAATGGATTGTGCGAAATGATTTCAACCACTGGGGTGTGTTAATATCAAATATACAATACTCGGGGTTCTGATTAATCTCTTTTATTTGTGTTATAATTATTATCTAATGTATAATCTGCTTACTGTTGTCGTTTTTGAAGTAGCCAACATTGGAAAGTTTATGGAGTCTGTTTGAAACTGTTTTAATATTGAAGTACCGAAGTACTAAGCGCAAACTTGCCACTTGCACAACTCTTTCTTAGTGTTTAAATTTGATCGATGGAAAGACAGAATATTCGAAATTTAAAAATGAAAACAACATTTTGTCAGTGTTCATTTTTACAATATTTCCTGTTTGTATACGTATTCATGGGCTTCAGCCAACCTGTAATTATTTTTGAGTCGTGTTTTCTCATTGGCCCTCCTTCCTTTATATTGTTGGTATCTGAAATTGTTGATTATCACCATTTGAATAATGTAAATATGGTAACAATATATGCATGGTTTTATTTAGAAAGTGTTATCGAAACAATACATTATTCCACAATATAAAACAATTTGTTCTAACAAGACCTGTCGAAATGCTCTTAAAATTATATATGTGTTAATACACCAGACTATTGTTAATTAGATTTCCGGCAGGGATCTGAATTAAAATTCATGCAATGGATTCGAACACATCAATTCAGGATACAATCTGGAAACCTTTGTAGAACCAGATTACTAAATGTAATATTATTATGTTTAGGAAAAGGGTATATTGGTTACAAAGCGTCAATTTCATTAAAATCCGTTATTATCCGGAAACGATAAATCGTGTGACGATCTTTTTCGTATGCTTTAAAGTTGCAAGAGTAAAATATAACCCAATACTAGATATCACGTATCTATGCACTTGTATTCAGAATAGTTTTTTGAAAGTAAAAGATTTCTTTGTATTGTTTTGACTTAACGAATTTTCTATTGTTTTAAGTTCGTGCGTTTATTTTATGTCCTGTCTAGTATAGACAATGGGTCACTTGCCTTAATAATAGGCCAATGAGATGGTTACGAGAGATTGAGCTAAGTATGATTTTATTTAACTTAAATCAAAGATAAAAAACGATGAGAAGTGAAGGTAACTTGACTTAATGTTGATCTTTTACATATAACAGGACTATTGTATCTGATGTAAATACATACAAATCCAATGCATAAATCAATGCTAACATCGACATTCTCTTTATAAATCAATGCTAACATCGACATTCTCTTTATCGTGAACTATTCCATTGGGATTTAATTTACGATTGTATATTATGTTGTTGAGTTTTTTTTACTCAGAAAGATACAATTAGATCTCTATAAGGTCGCTGTAAAAGCAGTTATCGACATAGACGCGTGAACCAATTTAATTCAGACACATTTGAATGCTCGGAACTACAATAAGCAAATTCATATTGGCATACAGGTAATGCTATCCGATATATGTTTTGAATATATATCAATTCTAGTGGCACAGAGACATCTGTTTAATGTATGTTCGTTGAGTGTAAAGCAAGCAACGTTCATCCGCAATCGTATTTCTTGATGCTGATAAGGTGTCTGAAATTCATCGACATACAATGCAAAATAGGTTTTACG
>VMBQ01013089.1:0-17607 GCA_007657795.1 Dreissena rostriformis
TTAATGGTAATGTTAATATATAGACCTGTGATGGACTGTGATACCCCATTAATGGTAATGTTAATATATATACCTGCAAATGGACTGTGATACCCCCATTAATGGTAATGTTAATATATGTACCTGTGATGGACTGTGATACCCCTTTAATGGTAATGTTAGTATATAGACCTGCGATGGACTGTGACAGCCCTTTAATGGTAATGTTAATATATAACCCTGCGATGGACTGTGATACACCTTTAATGGTCATGTTAATATATAGACCTGTGATGGACTGTGATACCCCTTAAATGGTAATGTTAGTATATAGAGCTGCGATGGACTGTGATACCCTTTAATGGTAATGTTAATATATAGACCTGCGCTGGACTGTGATACCCCTTTAATGGTAATGTTAATGTATAGACCTGTGATGGACTGTGATACCCATTTAGTGGTTATGTTAATACATGTATATAGACCTGTGATGGACTGTGATACCCCTTTAATGGTAATGTTAGTATAAAGGCCTGTGGTGGACTGTGAAATCCCTTTAATGGTAATGTTAATATATATATACCTGCGATGGACTGTGATACCCCTTTAATGGTAATGTTAATATATAGACCTGTGATGGACTGTGATATCCAATTAGTGGTTATGTTAATATATAGACCTTTGATGGACTGTGATACCCCTTTAATGGTAATGTTAATATATAGGCCTGTGGTGGACTGTGCAATCCCTTTAATGGTAATGTTAATATATAGACCTGCGATGGACTGCTGGGGAATCTCGACGCTGGAGCCAAATGACTTCATGCTCGGAAATCGAACGCTGGACTGGCTTCGCCGACCTAGCTCAACATCTGAGAAAAACAAGAACAATTTTGTGAAATGATATTTCAAACTTTAAAGCTACGATTGAACGCATGCTCACTCAATTCTCATGGCATTCATATATGCACATCGATGACAAAACATATTTATTGTTTAAGTCCGTTAAATTAACGATGGTATTATTTATACCGATGTATCATGGAATTGTGGATTTTAAGCTCTCATTTTAACATGTTTGCGCTTGAACATCTAAATACATTAATAATTTCAAATTCCGTGCATAAAAAAAAACGAATCACCCCTTTAAAATATTTTTATTTTGTTATTTTACGAATAATAAATAAATGTAAACGAAGCCTTGAACAATAAGTTTCAATTTCATGATAGATATGCACGTTCGATGACTCGGTGTACTGCTATGTGATCTACATAATGTACATACACATGTTTGGCTTGTCTTTCTGTTCCGTGCTGTTCACGTCGAGGGCATTACATTTGGAATTTCTGAGGCTTGCCAGGAATCGGTCCGCTGACGACAGAACGGTTGCTGCTCCGACCGGTTCTGCGACCTGAAATGTAAAGTGGTATTTCACCAACACGTTAAGGAAACTATTTACATATATTCACACAATGAACAACACAAAATCTGTTTGTTAGACGAACGTTATTTTACTTGTACTTTTGTCTTTGCTCTTACGTATGCAAACAGACGGGTTAAGACCCTCGCAAGGAGATTTTGTTGGACGCATGTGTCACAATGCGTAGATCAAGTTTAAAATTTGGAAAACAATATTCATTTAATCTTGCGAACACAATGCCGGAAATACCAAAAACAGCGTTAACATATTTTTTTAGAAGTGACGATTGCACGGCGCTGGCGTAAACAAAAATATGCTCCCATGGAGCGAATTGGACATTAATGAGGGAAGTGGTGCGACAATCACATCGTGACGAAGAGCGTTACACATGCCGGTATGATCCACTTCCTCTGAACTACACGATGGCGGTATTTATTGTAGACATGTGTTCAAATAACGCGGGGAACCCTGACGGACAGAGTGACTGCATGATCATGTTTTGTTGGTCATTTATTGTTTTCCACGAGATGGGATTAAACATCGAAACATTAACATTAACGTTGAAAAACTTCGCATTTGTTCACAATATGATTTATTGTGGCTTGGCGCACGGGAAGTTGCGTCAGACGTGCGACAACCACATGAATGGGTAACAATCGTACGATACAAGCACGTCAGACGCATGATTGCAGAATCAGCTGAGAATAAACAAACATTAATATGCCGTGAGATGTTAGCGCATCTGTCTCATTGTTCCCGTGTGTATATCACAAATATACTTTTTTTCTCCAAAGTTAATTGCGCGACCTGTAAATCCAGCATCTTGCCTTCGATCTAAATGTATGTGTGACGCAGTGGAGACCAAGGCATGATCAATAAAACCCGGTTTCGTGATTTAGAGCCGCGTGATTTTACTGAATAAGATTTCAAGTCTGTAGATTAACGACCGTTTCTTGTTCGTTTGCACACTGCTAAAACTAAGGTTTGTTATAATTTAAAACGCTACTTACAGAAGTTGTCTCCCTTTCTTTATTGATTGTGTCCCACGCATCCTGTTTGTTTTCATCCAGGAAATTATTGAATGTGCCAAGCATATTCTGAAAGAACACGCTAAGATGAATAGGAAACTGTTTTGAATCTCCGTAGTTTGGCATTTACAATTCAAAGGTAATAACAACTGTTTAATGTTTTGTATTTTTGTTAGCACTTGATCACGTTGCAGTGATAATCTCGCTGTCGTCGTCGATGCCAGATATAATGTTTATTAATATAGTTAAATACAACACTAATGAAAATAACAATTCATATATCGGTTATGCTATTATTCCTGCGATTGTGAGAGATATGCAAGTGTCAAGTGCAACAATTTGACACAATAACCAGACTTATATCTATGATGTCAAAACACATCACGTCCTTTTGTGCATATAAACAGACAATTAACAATTGCAACATCTATGGCTATAAGGCTATAGGGGAGCTCTTATAAATGAATACACTTACATCGGTAATGTTATCAGTAATCTTGTCGGTGTTTTTTTCAATGAAATCCACGAGCTGTTCCGACGCCTTTGCGATGTCTTTCATGTCACTCACGTCATCGGTGATTTTCGAGTTGTTACTTAGGGTGTTCAGGGTTTTAGTTATATTCAATAACGTTTCGTTGATGTTTGCCTCGAGTGTCGAGCTCAGATTTGATATCTAAAATTGTTAATTATTTATTTAGTACAGTATATATAAAATACACAAAATCGATATCACTTTAACAGAAATACCAATACTTACAATTACACATTTATTCTCACCTGGTCAATCACGTCTACGATAACCTCACGATCGATGCTACAATTGTTTTTAACTTGACCCCATCCAGAGGAAAGGCACGTCCGATAATAGGTCCCTTTAGCCAAAAATAGTAACATTACAGTAGTGGCACTTTAGCGGTACAAACCGAATATAAATTACACTTTTATGGAATGAATGTATTGATTTAAAATAATAAAATAAAATAATTATTAAATCAATGTGCATCTTCAAATTGTTCCAAAAACTTAAGTAAATAAAAACCGGAAATACCTTTCTCGGCCGCTGAGGTACAGGGGAGTTGTGCGATAGTTGTACGAATTGTCTCTGGCCACGAACCATGTTCATCCTTTACAGCTTCACAAAAGTTGGCTACAATGATACACGATATTATATTGAAAGTAAAGTAAAGAATGATAATTGTAAAGTGTGAAATTTATAATTGTAACTTATTCAACGATTTCGTTGAAATCAAGTGTAAACATAGTAAACAAACAGCATTATAAATAATGGGGTTTAATTTAACTTTTAAAAACTATACGTGTATATACAATATATTGTTTAAATTGTTGCATGACTCTTTCAAGAAAATGCCATATTGTATTCATTGTAATGTATTGTTAAGAAGATTGGTCATTTGCCGTGAATAAAAGACTAGCGGGCAATAATTAATCTCCTTAACATGTGTTTGATCAACTTTCAAGCGTATCTTGGAAACAACAACAACAACAATCGTCATGAAATTAAAATTGATGTGTAATTTTTCATCTTTTTATAATACAAAAGGACTGATATGGTAGGTACCGTTATTGTTCGGAGCCTTGCTTGTTAAGAAACATAAGAAAAACTATCGGAAGCAAAATATCGTCGCCACAAGTTTCTTTCCCTTTCTGGGGTGTATAGTCCCATGCAAAATATGATCAGCGCGGACCAAACTCGGTAACAACGCGCTATACTTTATATATGTATATGCAGACATATGTGACTAGCAGGCAATATACTTTGTTTGTTACGGACTTAAGCATGAAAGCAATCAAAGTATTTTCTTTCGAGAGTGTTTATATGCTTAACAATAGTTAAATAGTAAAATAGTTTTTGTTAGGAGTGTACATACATACAAACAAACGTCCAGTCAATTTTATTGACAAATACATTAGTAAATAGCCAAGCAACATACATAAGACATGTAATAACTGTATAAAGAAATGCACATTCAACAATGGTTGAATTTATTTCAGGTCCAGTGTAGGAAAGGAGCAAAGGCGTATAATGGCATTGTTACAAGCAACAAGCGCTGAATTGTGCATAAAGCGGAAGTGATCAAGCGCTTAGATTCTATTTTTTATTTCGTTTTATTCGGTACAGTTCCGATTTTCAATGTCTTTTAAGTTATTTGCATATATCATAAAAATGGGAAGCAGTCATTTGTATGCATTACAAAATTTGACGTTTACCCAATTGCATTAAACGTGTGAACTATTGAGAATACAATATACCGTTTTAATTTATGTTTTTATTATGTCCGTTTGTCTTCAAAACTGTAGAAATGTATTTGACTTTTACACGAGTGCAACGAAAACATATATGTCGTGTTCTGAGAAAACTGGGCAAAATGCATGTGCGTAAAGTGTCGTCCCAGATTAGCAAGTGCAGTTCGCACATGCTAATCCGGGACGCCACTTTCCGCCTAAACTGGATTTTCGCTAAGAAGAGACATCATTTAAACGAAAAATTCCATAAAAGCTGAAATTATCGTCCCTGATTAGCCAGTGCGGAATGCACAGGCAAATCTGGGGTGATAATTTACGCACATGCATTTTGCCAAGTTTTCTCAAAACGCGACACATATAGTAATTGTGAACAAACTTATGCCTGTTAAAGTAATATTCAGCGTGCAGACCCATGTCTCAGTCTTATTCTCGCAAGCTTCGCCCCTGAGACAGGCAACTGGCCTACATCCTTGGAACACTAAAATAATGCAAGAGTCGCTAACACTATATAAGTATGCACACATTTTTACCTAAAGACATACACAATATTTCGCTAAAATGTCCCATTTGCCACTTGGCGTTATTTGTAAATTTGCGACACAGGTGTATGTCAAAACGACGTGCTGATTAGTTTTGAAAAACAAAGACACGCCTCTTTCTTAAAACTTAATTTCATAAATTGAGATAATATATTTAAAAAATAAGAAAATAAACAACCAAATGTAAAGCTAAAACCATTGCATAGAAAATGTGTTACTATTATCTACACATTGCACTCCACGTATTTACACATTTCAATGGACAATCTTAAATGCATCGCAATGGCCAATTAATCTGAAAATAGAATCTACCTTTATCGCACCGTTCGCCAGTGAAACCTTCATCACAAAAGCAAGTGATGTTGTTTCCAATTTGTGTGCATGTGCCGGCATTGCTACACTCACTTCGCTCGCACCTTGTTACCATAACTGAAAATTAATTATTGTTTGTTGCTTTTTTTCCAGATTCATCAAATCGTATTCGTTTTAGTTAATTGCCATCCCCTACTTTAAACCTCTATCAAATATTTTAATACATAGACTCCTGAGTATAGAGGTCGATCAATCCGATGTGTATACCGTTTTCAATTGTTTCATTTCGGTAAAGTACTCATGCGGATCTATTTCGTCCATTGTGCTGCTGACTTGCCAGTTGTTTTTATGATTAACCCATTTATGCCTAGTGGACTCTCCCATCCTTCTTAATTGGATCAATTTATTTCCAAAATAAGGGATGTCTAGTATATTTATTTCTATATTTAGAATATTTCATACAGACATTTCTTAAAGCAAACAGCGCAGACCCTGATGAGACGCCGCATCATGCGGCGTCTCATCTGGGTCTACGCTGTTTGCCAAGGCCTTTTTTCTAGACGCTAGGCATAACTGGGTTAAGAAAGGGTGCTGTATTACAATTCTATAAATTTGAACGCATGCTCTAGCTGCATTACCTTAAATAATTATATTTAATTATTCCTTGAAAGGTTTCGAAATTTAGCTTAAGCGCCTTACACTTAATTCAACACACCAGCATGTGCGTTCTAATTCAAAATATGTACGATCATTTTGCATCATTTGCAAGAAGCTCAATCTCATGTTCTGATGTTTGAATTAGTTTGTTGATACAAATATAAACAATTTTGAAGGAAAAGCATAGAATAGAATATAATAGAATAATAGATATAATATAATATGATAGAAGAGGATCATATTCTATAATAGAATAATATAATATAATCTATCTATAATCTATAATAGAATAGGACTAGCATGCAAACTATTATAAAAGATTCGCCCACACCATTATTAGACTTAAGAATAAAGGATTGACTTAGACCCACTCAAAAAGTGTGAATATATATTGGTAAGGAA
Source organism: Dreissena rostriformis (assembly GCA_007657795.1). Taxonomy (NCBI): domain Eukaryota; kingdom Metazoa; phylum Mollusca; class Bivalvia; order Myida; family Dreissenidae; genus Dreissena; species Dreissena rostriformis. The sequence continues at coordinate 6,603 of VMBQ01013089.1, forward strand.
TTTGCTGACGTAATTACCGAATTCGTCTCCATGTAGAATATTAATACAATCTATGACATGCAATTCTATAAAATACAGTTCTGTCCTACGAAGGAATGACAATTTTAGCGAAGCAATTGCACTTTACCGGTACGCACTCTAACCCTATTCCTAACCCTAACCCTAATAGTTATTGTGCAGATGCGCGAATTTCGGAATCCAAGATGGCGGCGTGCCGGTTAAGTGCAATCTAGACATTTTAGCTTCATATGTCTAGAAACAGATGCAAACGGATATAACAATGCACTCAACGAATAAATTAGCCCTCAGCAAATTGATTTCTGTGTTACACATGCGCAAGAAAGGTTACATGCTTTCAGAGTTCTTATATGCATTAATGATTGGGTTCATGACCCATATAATTTATAAAATACCTGGCGTGTGCTATACATCGAAATGTTTTCACAACGTTTACAAAGAGGTAGACAGAGTACTTGGACAATTTAATTTCTAAATCCATGATCTATTTTCCTTCTTTTTTTTCCCAGTTTATTATAGTTTTATTATTGATATTGTAACATGAATGACGAGTGATTTAATTGGGGTGGTATTAAACATATTTAAAACATTTCCTGCAGAACTTTACAATTCACGAATCTTCATGTTTAGTTCTTAGACTTAAGTCTAATTATAGATTGGCAAATACGAATCAAGACTAGCTAATTCACTTCTTTATATAGCTAAGTGAATGTATATATTTCATTTTGCACTGTACAGTGTGCATACGCAACTACGAATACAAAACCTGTTTCACAGTTTGTTCCAATAAAGCCACTCCGACATACGCATTCATAGCCGCCTTTCTGGTCAACACACGTGGCTCCGTTTTGGCAAGGGCTGGACGAGCATTCATTGATTTCTGAAACACGTGGAAGTTATACATTTATCAACAGCACATTTTACTACAACATTATACATCGATGGAATAATTTTTTATCATAATACAATGAGAATATGCTTATAGTTGTTACGGTGGTATTTGCAGTTGAGTTGCAACGGATTTGGTCATTTTCAAAATACATGTTTAATTTATACTTTCTAAGTATGATTGAATGATAAAGGGTCCTACAAACACTGCAAAAGACATGCACAGACACACAAAGACAGACAAAGACATAAAAAGACACGCAAAGACAGACAAAGACATGCGGAGACAGACAAAGACATGCAAAGACACGAAAGACCCGATCTATTTGTTTTAATGCACTGTTAAAATCACCTAATGGAGAAATGTTGTGTGTGTTTTTTTTTAATTAAATGTAGGCGGCGAAATCTAAGCTCGCTTTACGCTGTTATTTTCCGTTTTCTGGCATCCGTAATAGTTATGTGACTGAAATGTGGATCGCTTAAATAAGCTGTTTAACTAAAGCAGTAACTATCATTAATTCGCAACAACTTTTAATAGTCAAGATTATTTAGGTGGGAGTGCTATTATTGAATATTTTAAACTACTACTTGTAATGTAAAAGCTAATATAAAGAATAAGACAATCATTATGCATTATAGCGTCACATTGAAGTCTATGTTGGGCTCGCAGTGTTTTAATTCTAAGTTGATCTATTCAATTCGAACAATGAAGATTTTTTTAAGCGAATTAAATGTATAGCCTAGATACTTCACACTCACATTCTAATGCGTGTAACGGGAGCTATTTTACATACTGTTGAATGACAGTTTTGACAAAACATATCGTTCCATAGTTATTTGTGTTCGTTTATTACATGAATAAATTTTGTAAACACGGAAACGTCGTCTGTCGATTCTTTGTATGTTTACACACTATCAAGTTATATTTATTATCGCTCGGAACGCAATAATATGTGACACATGTGTTATTTATGTCTTTCATTCAATGTTAATGCTTGTCAATTGGACAAGTGTGTTAAACCTCTTAATTTCTTAGAATACATTTTTTTTTATCGTCGCTGGTATATGGATTTTAATGCAAAAACAAGTTAAACAGCAAAATGTTAATATGTGTCCATCTATGAAAGATATTAAACTAGCCAGTTAGCGATGTATCTACAGAACATGTTAAAACAATCTAGGATCGTAAACATGTTTCATGATTTAACCTGTTTGACAGTTAGTCCCTGTAAACCCGTTTAAACAGTTGCACCGATAGCTGCCTATCAACTCCGAACACGTGGCTCCGTTCTGGCAAGGCTTATATGAGCACTCCAAAATGTCAGAAATAGTAAACAAATGTGTAATTAAAATATGTAATATCAATGTCAAAATAGAAATATGGTGCTTGTCAATAGGTTAATACGTGGCGTTAATTACTAATGCTTAATCACATCATTTTTTCTGTTTGCCATCCAGCAAAAATATGTATATATTTGATATGTTTTTACACGAATAAACCTTGGCTTGTATTAAGTTTGGTGACTATAAAAGCTAGAATCAATACATTGCAGCAGAGGATAATGTAAAAGTGCATTTATCTCTGATTGCATTACGTTATTGTGTAACTTTTCATATTGTATATGTATTCGCTTGGAGTCTTAAAAATGTGTTGAAAAAACATTGCGCTAAAACAATGTTTATACCAAGCATTATTTTCAAGCAATTTACCTGATTCACAATGTGTCCCTGTAGCCCCAATTGCGCAGAGACATTTGTATCCGGATATCTGTTCCGAACAGGTTGCTCCGTTCTTACAGGGATTGGACGAACATTCCAAAATGTCTGAAAAAAAGTACAATTGCAATATGACATTATTGTGACCATGAATATTCATAAATGCAAAACCCACAGCTCAGATATTGAAACATGTGGTATGGTAATGGCCTGCAGGTTTGGTGACATATGTGTGTCTGTTGATGAAGTTACTAATGACAAAAATACAGTTGCAGAACAAAGAGTGTCTTCCCATTTGACCACGTCATGACTTGGCACAGATTGTGCTTTTACTTTATGATTACTACACAACTGATCAATTAATTGTCCTATCACGTAGAGATCGTTATTCTGATTAAAACTTAAAGTGTCAGTTGTGTACTGAACATATATAGTATTAAGACATGATTATCCCCACGCTTTTCAACACAACACGCTTCAACGCCACGTTAAAGACATATTAACCTATTGACAAGCACCATATTTCTATTTTGACATTGATATTAAATCAATACATTGCAGCAGAGATAAATGTAAAAGTGCATTTATCTCTGATTGCATTACGTTATTGTGTAACTTTTCATATTGTATATGTATTCGCTTGGAGTCTTAAAAAAATGTGTTGAAAAAACATTGCGCTAAAACAATGTTTATACCAAGCATTATTTTCAAGCAATTTACCTGATTCACAATGTGTCCCTGTAGCCCCAATTGCGCAGAGACATTTGTATCCGGATATCTGTTCCGAACAGGTTGCTCCGTTCTTACAGGGATTGGACGAACATTCCAAAATGTCTGAAAAAAAGTACAATTGCAATATGACATTATTGTGACCATGAATATTCATAAATGCAAAACCCACAGCTCAGATATTGAAACATGTGGTATGGTAATGGCCTGCAGGTTTGATGACATATGTGTGTCTGTTGATGAAGTTACTAATGACAAAAATACAGTTGCAGAACAAAGAGTGTCTTCCCATTTGACCACGTCATGACTTGGCACAGATTGTGCTTTTACTTTATGATTACTACACAACTGATCAATTAATTGTCCTATCACGTAGAGATCGTTATTCTGATTAAAACTTAAAGTGTCAGTTGTGTACTGAACATATATAGTATTAAGACATGATTATCCCCACGCTTTTCAACACAACACGCTTCAACGCCACGTTAAAGACATATTAACCTATTGACAAGCACCATATTTCTATTTTGACATTGATATTAAATCAATACATTGCAGCAGAGATAAATGTAAAAGTGCATTTATCTCTGATTGCATTACGTTATTGTGTAACTTTTCATATTGTATATGTATTCGCTTGGAGTCTTAAAAAAATGTGTTGAAAAAACATTGCGCTAAAACAATGTTTATACCAAGCATTATTTTCAAGCAATTTACCTGATTCACAATGTGTCCCTGTAGCCCCAATTGCGCAGAGACATTTGTATCCGGATATCTGTTCCGAACAGGTTGCTCCGTTCTTACAGGGATTGGACGAACATTCCAAAATGTCTGAAAAAAAGTACAATTGCAATATGACATTATTGTGACCATGAATATTCATAAATGCAAAACCCACAGCTCAGATATTGAAACATGTGGTATGGTAATGGCCTGCAGGTTTGATGACATATGTGTGTCTGTTGATGAAGTTACTAATGACAAAAATACAGTTGCAGAACAAAGAGTGTCTTCCCATTTGACCACGTCATGACTTGGCACAGATTGTGCTTTTACTTTATGATTACTACACAACTGATCAATTAATTGTCCTATCACGTAGAGATCGTTATTCTGATTAAAACTTAAAGTGTCAGTTGTGTACTGAACATATATAGTATTAAGACATGATTATCCCCACGCTTTTCAACACAACACGCTTCAACGCCACGTTAAAGACATATTAACCTATTGACAAGCACCATATTTCTATTTTGACATTGATATTAAATCAATACATTGCAGCAGAGATAAATGTAAAAGTGCATTTATCTCTGATTGCATTACGTTATTGTGTAACTTTTCATATTGTATATGTATTCGCTTGGAGTCTTAAAAAAATGTGTTGAAAAAACATTGCGCTAAAACAATGTTTATACCAAGCATTATTTTCAAGCAATTTACCTGATTCACAATGTGTCCCTGTAGCCCCAATTGCGCAGAGACATTTGTATCCGGATATCTGTTCCGAACAGGTTGCTCCGTTCTTACAGGGATTGGACGAACATTCCAAAATGTCTGAAAAAAAGTACAATTGCAATATGACATTATTGTGACCATGAATATTCATAAATGCAAAACCCACAGCTCAGATATTGAAACATGTGGTATGGTAATGGCCTGCAGGTTTGATGACATATGTGTGTCTGTTGATGAAGTTACTAATGACAAAAATACAGTTGCAGAACAAAGAGTGTCTTCCCATTTGACCACGTCATGACTTGGCACAGATTGTGCTTTTACTTTATGATTACTACACAACTGATCAATTAATTGTCCTATCACGTAGAGATCGTTATTCTGATTAAAACTTAAAGTGTCAGTTGTGTACTGAACATATATAGTATTAAGACATGATTATCCCCACGCTTTTCAACACAACACGCTTCAACGCCACGTTAAAGACATATTAACCTATTGACAAGCACCATATTTCTATTTTGACATTGATATTAAATCAATACATTGCAGCAGAGATAAATGTAAAAGTGCATTTATCTCTGATTGCATTACGTTATTGTGTAACTTTTCATATTGTATATGTATTCGCTTGGAGTCTTAAAAAAATGTGTTGAAAAAACATTGCGCTAAAACAATGTTTATACCAAGCATTATTTTCAAGCAATTTACCTGATTCACAATGTGTCCCTGTAGCCCCAATTGCGCAGAGACATTTGTATCCGGATATCTGTTCCGAACAGGTTGCTCCGTTCTTACAGGGATTGGACGAACATTCCAAAATGTCTGAAAAAAAGTACAATTGCAATATGACATTATTGTGACCATGAATATTCATAAATGCAAAACCCACAGCTCAGATATTGAAACATGTGGTATGGTAATGGCCTGCAGGTTTGATGACATATGTGTGTCTGTTGATGAAGTTACTAATGACAAAAATACAGTTGCAGAACAAAGAGTGTCTTCCCATTTGACCACGTCATGACTTGGCACAGATTGTGCTTTTACTTTATGATTACTACACAACTGATCAATTAATTGTCCTATCACGTAGAGATCGTTATTCTGATTAAAACTTAAAGTGTCAGTTGTGTACTGAACATATATAGTATTAAGACATGATTATCCCCACGCTTTTCAACACAACACGCTTCAACGCCACGTTAAAGACATATTAACCTATTGACAAGCACCATATTTCTATTTTGACATTGATATTAAATCAATACATTGCAGCAGAGATAAATGTAAAAGTGCATTTATCTCTGATTGCATTACGTTATTGTGTAACTTTTCATATTGTATATGTATTCGCTTGGAGTCTTAAAAAAATGTGTTGAAAAAACATTGCGCTAAAACAATGTTTATACCAAGCATTATTTTCAAGCAATTTACCTGATTCACAATGTGTCCCTGTAGCCCCAATTGCGCAGAGACATTTGTATCCGGATATCTGTTCCGAACAGGTTGCTCCGTTCTTACAGGGATTGGACGAACATTCCAAAATGTCTGAAAAAAAGTACAATTGCAATATGACATTATTGTGACCATGAATATTCATAAATGCAAAACCCACAGCTCAGATATTGAAACATGTGGTATGGTAATGGCCTGCAGGTTTGATGACATATGTGTGTCTGTTGATGAAGTTACTAATGACAAAAATACAGTTGCAGAACAAAGAGTGTCTTCCCATTTGACCACGTCATGACTTGGCACAGATTGTGCTTTTACTTTATGATTACTACACAACTGATCAATTAATTGTCCTATCACGTAGAGATCGTTATTCTGATTAAAACTTAAAGTGTCAGTTGTGTACTGAACATATATAGTATTAAGACATGATTATCCCCACGCTTTTCAACACAACACGCTTCAACGCCACGTTAAAGACATATTAACCTATTGACAAGCACCATATTTCTATTTTGACATTGATATTAAATCAATACATTGCAGCAGAGATAAATGTAAAAGTGCATTTATCTCTGATTGCATTACGTTATTGTGTAACTTTTCATATTGTATATGTATTCGCTTGGAGTCTTAAAAAAATGTGTTGAAAAAACATTGCGCTAAAACAATGTTTATACCAAGCATTATTTTCAAGCAATTTACCTGATTCACAATGTGTCCCTGTAGCCCCAATTGCGCAGAGACATTTGTATCCGGATATCTGTTCCGAACAGGTTGCTCCGTTCTTACAGGGATTGGACGAACATTCCAAAATGTCTGAAAAAAAGTACAATTGCAATATGACATTATTGTGACCATGAATATTCATAAATGCAAAACCCACAGCTCAGATATTGAAACATGTGGTATGGTAATGGCCTGNATTTTCGCGTAGACATACCTCGCTGCTGGATGAGGCACTATTGTAGCATATAATATATTAACTGTATAGTCTATGATATATGATACACAGTCGTATTGATTGTTTTTATTATCAATAACGCTTTGCGATAAGCATGCATTTAAATGGGTTTAAACTGAAACATCAAATCGATATAGCTGGTCCTCAATGCATACCGATAATGTGCTATAGTTGTATTCGAAAATGACAGGGTATACTTTTTGTTTTAATTGTAATGATAACATTATTTTATTTTATAAGCATATATATTTCGTACGTTTTAAAATTTAACAAGCACAGACAACGGAATACGTCAGATTCAATTAAATAAGGATAGTAAGAATATACATGTACTCAGTTCACAGGAAATGTATCGCACTGTCTGATTCAAATATCGTGCAATGATTTGTGTTTGTAAGTCTGCTTCTTTGCTGTTTTTATTTTGCTTTTTAAACGAATACGATAAATAAAAATGAATAAATATGAATTGTTAGACACACAATGTTTAAACCAATGAACAGCCAGTTGTCCTTATCCATTAAACATGGCAATTGAAGTTCTAAGCAAAATAAAAATCAGCATCGTTTTCATGTCTTTCAGCTGCTTACCTACATTGAAGTGTGAAGTCAGCAAAATTAACATCTATTGTACACGAAGTCATAATTTCCTCTTCTCTAAGATCAATACAATTCATCTCCGAATCTGAAAATCAGCAAAACGTTTGTTAGACTTTTCAAAATGCTAAATCGTCAATATGTTAATATGCTATCGATAAACATTGAAGAACCTATAGGTTGGTAAGAATGCTCGTGTCTTAAGCGGGATAAACTTAAGTCGTAAAAAGCTACTCATGCGGACACGAAAACTACCAATGGACGGTCGCCTTACAACCTTTCAGTCGGCCAATCAGGACCTTGGTTGGCTTTCATGGTAACGCGAATGAAAATTATCTTGGAAACACTAACACACCGTCACTTAACATACAATTTGTCTACCATATATACACAACAAGAGACGTTCGACATATAACCAATTATAGTATTAATTAAAAAAAATATATAAAAAAATGACATAATTCGTCTTGAAAGGGCAATTTATATCACATCAAGATTTTGAATGATAGATTTACGAGATGCAATTTGATATGCCATCACCAAATTGTTCTGTTGGTAATGTGAGAATTTCATATAATTTAATATAAGTATTAAAAAAAGCCCGTCAGGAAACTCATTGTAGTTTTAGCCCTTTCACTTTATGTGGGTTTGTTGCACTCTTCCACTGATATTGAGCCTCAGACAGCTGTCAATGAATGCTTAAGTTCACCAATCAAGGGTAAGTATTTTATGGGTAAACAAAACACAATAAGAGCAAACGCCTAGTAGGTGGTAAAGCTTTCTTCATGAAATGTATGGTTTAGCATGTAAAACATAAAGACGCTTGATTAGCTAGAAATTTGAGACAGAAACTATAATCCGATGGACGCGTACCTATGACGGCTGGACAAGAGGTCTCCAACTCAGGCACCAATGGACGGGTCGTGGTCGAGTTAACCTCGACATTGATCAGGTTCCTACTCCAGTGCTCATAGGTTTTGGGGCACTTTGTCTTCTTGGAAAATCCGCATTCGTAGGCGCTGTTTAATGAAGCATGTCATTGAAATGATCTTTGTAAAGTTTCTATCGCATTATGAGTCTAAACTGCAAAAGTTGTCACGTAATTAAAATTGCTTACATTTATAAGCCATTGTATTTTGTGCAATTATGTTTTAAATTTCGTTAGGAGAGGGCGTTGAGAGAATACTGCAATTTGATTTTGTATTATACATATTAAATAAAACACTTTTTGCAATCAAGATTGATGATCATTGTGACATGTTTTTCACGAAATAAAACTTTCAAATTACATTTCATGGTAAACAACTATAGTTTCCATGAACCAATCAGAACTCAGATAATAATATATCTCAGCTCGGGCTCAAATTATGATGTTTTTAAACTGTTGTTTGTTGTACGAGAATATGTATGTTTAATAACGCGTATAATGCAGTGAGTTAAAACTGTTTTTGAAAAAGGACCAAATAATTAAATATGAAGTGAAGAAAAAAAAAAATAGGGCAATAACACATTGAAACTGAATCTAGAAATTTTAGACATAAGGTCTTTTTGGCGTGTAAAACGGTAAACACATGTATAAATGTATATTTACCCGTAAATGTATTTACTTGACATGAGATAATAATGCTAGACCAATAAAAGTCCCTACCATCAAACTGCTGAATATTTGTATAGCAAATGTAAGAATCGGAAACCACTGTCGCGTCTTTTCATTTCATTTTCATAAGCAGTTTGTGATCAAAATGCCATTGACTATAAGAAAAGTATTAAGGCCAATTGAATACTTAAGGAATATAATCTAAGGGCCAAAAAGTCATTGTATTGTAAATATATACTTACCCACAAAACATTTGATAAAATCCATGTAGGCCTAAAGTTTCAGTGAGGAGGTTAGTACAGTTTTGAAAAGTCTTGCAGGAGTCATCTCCTATAGGGTTGTATACATATAAGTAAGTGTACATATTACAACATCCTAAAGGGTTGTTTACTTATAACAGACATAACAAAAACGCAGTATTATTGTTATGATTATTATTATAAATGTTATGATTAGTATTATTATTATGATGATGATGATGATGATGATGATGATGATGATGATGATGNTTTAGTGTAACAATTTTCTGAAACTTTAAAAGAGTAAACGAGTTTTACTGATTAAGAATCATTGAAATTAGACTATCATACAATTTTGAGTTGACCCAACTCCAGTCTTAATATATTTTAGAGTTGATGATATAGAGAACTCGATCATATGACCTTTCCCGAAAAAAAGCCTAAAAGCCTTCTCAGCAATGTTGTGATACACCTTTTCATTACTATGACCGCAATCAATTCATACGAAATAAGCCTGAGAGCTACCCCAATATTTAGGTAACCAAAGAGTTAAAGACAATGTCCTTACATTTGTAATTTTATTTTTTAACTATATAAGGTATTTTAACATTATGACCATACCAATTATATCCTAATTAATCGTTTACGTCCAATTATTCGGTAAATGGAAACTGTACTTACAAATGGTATTGCATCGGAAGAATGAAAACAGGTTTATGAAGAAGGACGACACAGTGGGGCCACAATTGTCGCGTAGACATACCTCGCTGCTGGATGAGGCACTATTGTAGCATATAATATATTAACTGTATAGTCGATGGCATATGGTATATGTATAATATGGTATATGGCATATGGTATATGTATAATATATGATACACAGTCGTATTGATTGTTTTTATTATCAATAACGCTTTGCGATAAGCATGCATTTAAATGGTTTTAAACTGAAACATCAAATCGATATAGCTGGTTCTCAATGCATACCGATAATGTGCTATAGTTGTATTCGAAAATGACAGGGTATACTCTTTGTTTTAATTGTAATGATAACATTATTTTATTTTATAAGCATATATATTTCATACGTTTTAAAATTTCACAAGCACAGACAACGGAAAACGTCAGATTCTGTTGAATAAGGATAGTAAGAACATACATGTACTCAGTTCACAGGAAATGTATCGTACTGCCTGATTCAAAAATTGTTTTCTTTTTAAACGAATACGATAAATAAAAATTAATAAATATGAATTGTTAGACACACAATGTTTTAATCAATGAACAGCCAGTTGACCTTACTCATAAAACATGGCAATTGGAGTTCTAAGCAAAATAAAAATCA
>VMBQ01013090.1:0-17430 GCA_007657795.1 Dreissena rostriformis
TAGGGGGCATGCATGTTTTACAAACAGCCCTTGTTTAAAGGGATTTTAATCAAACTTAATACACTTTTCCCCTAAAAACCCATTAGTTTATTTTGGTTACTCTAGTATCTACTCATTTTTTTCAAAAATATCTCATTTTACAAATAAATATGTGGCCTTTTGTAAGGTATTTGAATAATTATCATAACCATACTATCAGTAGGCAGGGGGGTTATTGAATAATAACTTTGTCGGTTGTCCATCTGTCATTCCGTGTTTTCTGATATGTAACGTTCAAATGGCCATCCTCAAGGTAAAGGTCATAATTTGCTGCCATGGGTAAAAAAGAGCAGGGTTTTGTGAAGATAGAAGTTTTTTCTGCAGAGTAATAACTTCACCATACAGTGAAGGATTTCAAAACATTACATTGTGTTAGTTGTAACCTGTTGATAACAGTTGATTGCGCTTAAGATTTACATTTCTATTTTGACACTCATGCTTGGAGATAAAATGTAAAAGTCACTTTAAGTACAGCTTTGATTGTCATTACTCTATGGCAAAGCGGCTTCTCGTGCTTAGGTAGACATACCTACATGTAGTTCACAGAGGGTTTTGGGACCCGTCGGCTACCCTCACAAGGTTTCGCCGGCCAGTCAAAGCCGTTTCCCAGGGTGTGGCAACTTCGCACATTACAGTTTCTGAGAGCCACGGGTGAGAGCTGAGTGACAAGTGGAGACCAATGGTGAATGAATTACCCCCTAGAGAGAACAAAATGTCCCCCACCAGAGATACTACCCCAACTTGAACACCCCATACACTTGTTAGGCAACAGTTGGCACTGACAACATTGCCTGGGAAGAAGTCCTTGGAAACCATGGAGTTGGCCACTGCAACAGCAATGGTCTTCTCTTGCAAAGAAACACAAGGTATGGTTTGATGAGACCTGCAAGGAAATAATACAGTTATTGGATGAGAAAAACCATCTCCAACAACCCTACCTCAGTGACCCAAAGTCCATAGCTAGGAAAGATACGTGTAACAACATACGCAAACAGTTCAGAAAAAAACTTTGTCAGATGTAGGATGTGTGGCTAAGCAACAAAGCCGACGCAATTCAAGGCTATGCCAACAGGCGCAATCAAAAGAAATTCTATGACACCCTAAAAGAAGTGTACGTTCACACATCTTCAGGATCCAAACCCTCTTCAGTTCAGACGGCAACACACTCATCACAGAGAAAGAGAAGATTCTGGAAAGGTTGGTTGAGCACTTTTACAATGTTCTTAACCGCCCTTCCATCATAAATGACAAAGCCATAAATCGTCTCCCGTAAGTACCCATCCACGAGGGACTGGATGATCCTCCAACCTTGTTTGAGAGCCTTGGCTGTTTCAGAAGCCTATATGCGATGCTGTGTTGACATTTTTTCCTGTGCCTGCACAAACTTTGGTCTTACGATCAGCACAACGAAGACTGAAGTCCTCCATCAACCCGCGCCTGGAAAGCCACAGTAACATTGAACCCAACATCACTGTCAATGGTCAGAGACTCAACACAGTGAATCGCTTCACTTATCTTGGTAGAACACTCTCACAGAATGTCACCATTGATAATGACGTTATCATCCGTATAGCCAGAGCCAGATCCAACTTTGGCAGACTATACCTGAATGTCTGGAATAGAAGAGGCATCACCACCCAGACCAAGCTGAAAGTATACCGTGCTGTGGTACTCCCTACGTTGCTCTATGCATCTGAAACATGGACAGTATATCAACGCCATGCCAGGAAACTTAACCATTTTCATACAACAAGCCTCAGGAAGATACTCGGAATCAAGTGGCAGGACAAAACTCCAGACACAGAGGTATTGGCAAAGACAGGTCTCCCCAGCATCTTTACCATCCTGATGAAATCCCAACTTCGCTGGGCAGGGCATGTAGCCTTATCTCTGAAGGACTCTTCTATGGCGAGCTGCAGCATGGCGAGCGGTCCCATGATGGACAAAAGAAACGTTTCAAAGACACTCTCAAAGCCTCACTGAAAGCATTTGCAATCAACCCAGACACCTGGGAATGATTGGCCTTGGATCGCACCACCTGGTGCTCTTCCATCTACAAAGGCGCCAAGACGTATGAGGCGAACAGAACAACTTCCACAGAAAAAAGAGACAAGCCTGAAAGGCCGGTGCTGCAAAGCCTTCTGGATATGTCCAGCTCATCCCATCTGTACAAGAACATTTAACGCAAGGATCGGCCTCAGCAGCCATCTGCACACACAGACAAAGCCAGTCCAAACAATCCTTGGACGTAGATGACTAGAGTGGTCCTCGTCGAATCAACTGACGAACAATATGTCAAAGCGGTATTTGAGTTTATTAGTAATTGTAACTGATGATTCTGGTAAACGGATGACGTATGGACAAGACCTAAGTAAATTTTTAGTTTATCTTATATTGATGAACAAAGCATCAGTCTGACACGTTGTTGAATACCTAATCATATAAGGAAGGAACTACATGTACATGTACCGGTAGTTAAAACACACTACTAGTACTATTGGAGCAATTGTATAGAGCTCCCCATTATCATGTGTTTACCATGTTCCAAAACTTTATTGAGATATTTTTTTTCTTTCTATAACATCCCTAAAGAAAAGGCACAGTACATGTGTATAACAGTTTGATGTCTCTGAATCATTATGCATGCACATCATATTTGTTTATTTTACTGCAATTGCTTAAAGTAAACGCCTTATCAATATTTTAAAATAGCTGCATGTAAATGTATTGGAAATGGAAAACATTCTGCACACTGTCCATGTGGTGGTTGATGTTTATTTGTTCGTGACAGTTTTTGTTAAGCCATCATTTCATATACTGCAATATACTGCAACATTATTGAAACACTCATGAATCTGGAGCAAGAACAATAAAGTATTTATTTGGATATTTATTTTAAGTTTAAATGTTGTCAAATTGTTGTCTGGCATGATTACCTATTAAAATATTCTTATATATTTATGCCCCTGGTAGGGTGGCATATAGTGATCGCACTGTCCGTCTGTCTGTCCGTCTGAAATTCTGTCACACTTTGCGTTTAGGTTTTGCGTTTAGATTTTGAAAAATGTGGAAAAAGGGGGCATATGTCATCCTATGGTGACAAGCCTTGTTTTGAAATGTGTTTATATTTGTTTCGGATGTTTTAAACTATGAATTTTACATTTAATTTTAGAGATAGCAAAAAAGTGATTATGTTTTCATTCATAATAATATACACACATGATTTTTATTTCCCCCAGTATATACTGGGGGACATATTGTTTTTGCCCTGTCTGTTGGTTGGTTGGTCTGTTGGTTTGCGCCAACTTTAACATTTGCTTTAACTTTTGCAATATTCAACATAGCAACTTGATATTTGGCAAGCATGTGTATCTCATGGAGCTGCACATTTTGAGTGCTGAAAGGTCAAGGTCATCCTTTAAGGTCAAAGGTCAATTATATGGGTCAAAATCGCTCATTTTGGCCATAACTTGTGCAATATTCAACATAGCAACTTGATACTTGGCATGAATGTGTATCTCATGGAGCTGCATTTGAGTGCTGAAAGGTCAAGGTCATGGTCATCCTTCAAGGTCAAAGGTCAATTATATGGGTCAAAATCGCTNAATATCTAAGCGTCAGGAAGTCTTGTGGTAGCTTTTTTTTTCAACTATTTTAACCTTTTCACATATTTTAACATACATTATTGCTTTCAGATTGAGATTGAAACACTGTGGACAATGTGTTTAAAGGTATTAACACACGTCACAGCCAAGGAACACCAATTCCTTGTTCCGAACCCGACTGAAACAAAAGCATCATTCATAACATGTACCGGTACTGATCAAGCTTTGAAACCATGTGGTGCAATTATAGAATGTACTCACAATTTTTGCTTTAATTGCGGGAGAAAAGCTGATCAACAGGAGTTTTTGGTTGGAAATTACCAGAATGGAGGTGTTTACTCTACTGAATGTGACAAGTATGAGACCAGAGATGAAGGTAATATATGTTGTTTTTTTTTTAATTTAAGTTGTTTTTTTAAGTGTGTAATTTTGTAATTTGCGAACAAAATAGAATTTCCAGCATAAGTTCATAGTTTTTAGTTAATAAATGATTTATGAAATAAGACTGTTTACTCTTTAAATTGCTGATAACAAAAAACTTTGAAGTAACCACTGTCCAAAGTTTAAAATGAATCTATATAATAATGATTCTTGGTCAACCCTTCATATGTTAAAAACTTTTGTAGAAGTAACTTTGTGTTAAATTAATAAAATCAACTTATTCTGTCTGTAAGTTTGTCAATACATAACGTCCATCTGACAATGCAGCATTAAAGTTTTTTTATGGACAATCATCACATAACATCGGCTGTTCTTCTTAAGCTCATGTGAGCGAACCAGGGCCAGATGGCCCTCTTGTTAATATTTAAGTATTAAAAACATGTTTTATACAAGGATAGAGATATGGCGTGTATGTTTATTCAATGTGCACAGGTGCCACAGTAGTACATGTACATGTATAAAGATCTAGAAATAAACAAAGATTAATGTTTTGCAAGTTCCCATGGATTCTCGCCGCCCCCAAGATTTAAGTCACATGTTAAAGCATGTCATCTATTCATCAATAATGAGGGACAATATCTGTAAACTAGCACGAAATGAACTTAAGACGAACAGATAACAGTTCATGTTTGTTTTTTTCATAAAAATATTTGTTATCAGTTTGTTGGTGACTAATACAAAACACGTTTCATATGCATCATTTTAAGCTTGTCTGTTTTTGAAGAAAACCCCAGGTATTGTCATAGCCAGCTTGTCCGCCGTTCGTGGCGTCCGAAAACTTTAAAATTTAAGGTCATCCTTCAAGGTCAAAGGTCAAAAAAACTTTTTTTTCATGTGTATCTCATGGACCTGCAAATTTTGAGTGGTGAAAAGGTCAAGGTCATCCTTCAAGGTCAAAGGTCAAAAAAAATAATCGAAGCACCCACAGCCGAGCGTTGGCACCCGCAATGCGGTGCTCTTGTTAGAGTAATACAACAAAGTACATGTATGAATAAGGTATTGTTTTTCATTTTACATATTATGAGAAGGTGACCCGTGTGATCTTATCTTTATAATCTTATCAACACATGCACAGACATTTGGTGTTGCATGCATACCAATTAACGCTTCTAATCCACACTGGAGACATTGTCTCCAATAGACAGAATGCAATCCCGCCTCTATCTTATACATTTATTTTTCATAATCTTGATAAAAATTGATTATCCGTCATTACTGAACATCAAATCATTAATTATGTCTGTTTAAAGTTACACAATTTTCTAAAATTATGTTTATTGGAAACAAGCGGCCGAACAGGTAAGTCACATGTGAGAATGCAAGATAACAGATAGCAGCAAGATAACTTGATATCTCCCACAGTTTTGCATCAAAGTTTACAATTGGTTTATTGATAGATCTGTGGGTAGCAGTGTGCATGTAGCAGGTGATAATAAATAGAAACATTTTGTTGCTCATATCAGTAGGTACAATAAAGTGGGCTGTGTAAATGTGATTAAATTTGTTGCTCTAATGTAATTGTCATCTAACAAAAAATACGCACATGAATAAATACTTTTAAACAGAAGATAAAGTATATAAGAATTGTATATAATTTTTGTTGTCCTTTGAGGATCGGAAATATAAGAAGAATATTGTTACAAAAAAATATCAGCATTTGTTCATAGTTTTATTTCTGCATAGATATCAATTCCAATACAGATTGGCACCAAAGTGAAGGCCAGATACAGAAGAAAAGGAAAAATTGGAAAATAGACACATACCGTTTTCAGAAAGGACTTGGATCACAGTGGAATCCTACTGTCCCTTGGTTGATTTGTTTCAGGTAAGTTAAAGTTATTTTAAAAATACAAAGATAAGCTAAAATATACAAAAAACAAAACATTCTGGAACAAAACAACAATTTTGGAATCTTAAAATCTAAACATACATGTATACCAAATATATTTGTCAACCTACCTGACAGTTTGTTTCATGTATACAACCAAAACACTTGATTGTCTTGTGCAATTTTGACTAAGTTGGCATTTTCATTTTATAATGAAATCTTTAGAATGGACCTGACAAAGACAGATTGGCATCAGAGAGAAGGACAGGCAACAAAAAAAAGGCTTCATCCAAAGACAGATTCAATCGGTGCGCAAGGAGGACTTTTAACTCTGACAATGACCGATTTTCCAAAAGAATTAAGTCATTTAATGTAAGTAGCAGTGATGTATAGATGATTTCATGATATTTGTGCCAAAACAAAGTTGGAGGCTTTGAGCATTGCACTTGTCAGTCAGAACAGCTGTACTGAAACTTGGGTTATTAACTGTTTGGCGAATTTCTCAAAAGTTCACATTTGAATGACCTAAATGAGTAAATTATCACAAGTTAAGAATTTCGTTTGCGACCAGTTTTTGCAGCATTGTTGTCAAGCTAGCTTGCCAAAAGCTGGATCAAGCAGTGAGGGCTAAGTGTATTTGCATTCATGCATAGGTGTGAGACACAATTATCAGATGAAGAGNCGATTTTCCAAAAGAATTGAGTCATTTAATGTAAGTAACAATCAATGTATAGATAATTGCATGATATTTGTGCCCGAACAAAGTTGGAGGCTTTAAGCATTGCACTCGTCAGTCAGAACAGCTGTACTGAAACTTGGGTTATTAACTGTTTGGCGAATTTCTCAAAAGTTCACATGTGAATGACCTAAATGAGTAAATTATCATAATTTAGGAATTTCATTCGCAACCAGTTTTTGCAGCATTGTTGTCAAGCTAGCTTGCCAAAGGCTGGATCAAGCAGTCAAAAGGGCATTCGTGCATAGGTGTGTGACAAAATTATCAGACGAAGATTCTCATGTCACCCCTATGTGGTCAAAGGTCCAAGTTGGCCATAAGAAAGCTTTTCAGGACTTTAACTTTGTCATTCATAATGCAATTTTAATATAACGTAACCAAAGTCACCCTTACTGCCTGGTCAAAGAAAAAAATTGGCAAGAAAATAAGTTTTTTTAACTTTGTCCATCATCATGTGTGTGTTTTTATGCCACTGGTAGGTCCGCATATAGCAGTTGAACTGTCAGACAGTCCCTCCGACTGTGTCTGTCAGTCTGTGTGTCCGTCCGAAAACTTAAACGTTGGTCATAACTTTTGCAATATTGAAGATAGCAACTTGATATTTGGCATGCATGTGTATCTCATGAAGCTGCACATTGTGAGTGGTGAAAGGTCAAGGTAAAAAAAAAAGTTAAATGCAAGTGTATCTCATGGACCTGCACATTTTGAGTGGTGAAAGGTCAAGGTCATCCTTCAAGGTCAAAGGTTTTGTTTTTTTACAAAGCAGCACAGTAGGGGGCATTGTGTTTCTGACAAACACATCTCTTGTTTGATTCTAATGAGGTCCTTCTCGGCAAGAGGCTGAATTATTAGAGCTGAGGTGTGTCCCAGCACTCCGACCTAATTTGCTTATCAGACTCAAGGAAGTTGGGATGAATTTTGAAATATAGCTGCAATATCCAGCTATTTAGTTTTAACTGAAAGGTATTCAATTTTGGTGTGGTCTTATGCTGTGGGGGGAACCCAGAGTGCCTGGAGAAAACCCACCTGTCCGGTATGGTGACCACATATCAATCATCATGCACTTTAAAATAACTGACCACAAAGAGGAGGGATATGTCCTTCGTAAAACCTGTCTACCTACCTCAAAGGTCAACGTTACTCTTAGAGGTTAGAGGTCTAACTTTGCTTCAAACAGCCTTCTGGACTGTTACTGTTGAATTCATCAATCAATTTTAAACTGATTTAACAAAATGTGTTCACCATTAACACAAGGTTTGTTATTCTTTGGGCAAAAGTCAAGGTCACTTAAAGTCAACATGTGCATGTTTTGCTGGTAAAATATGTACAAGTGTTATAAGCAATGTTTTAGACATTCACTGCAACGCCGATATATAGCGGACCGGTATATAGCGCTGAACGTTATTTGCGCTTCGGCTATGGCTCCCGAAAATCCGACAAGCATGCTAACTTAATGATATGTCTTAATCTGAGAATTCGCTAACTTAAGCAAAAACCGGTTCTTGCTAGTATTAACACCCTATATTTTGCAGCACTAGCACGCAGTGACGCGTGAAAACAGTCGATTAGTGACAGTGTTGTTTGAACACAGCCGGGTTGTTTTTAGCACTTAAGAAATAACTAATTAGTGTCACTGCATACCGTATTTATCCTAATAAACGCTCCCGCCCTAATAAACGCGCCCCTATCGTATAATAAAATGAGGGAGTGATCAAAATAATAGTGCCCCCATTTCTAAGCTGATTCCTGTCTGAAGGCATAAAGCCACACGGTTCTCACCGACAAAATTGGTAATTACTCGGCCTAAGCTTGGAAACGATGAATAAATTTATTGTAGACATACCTGTGAATTAAAACATATATTAATTTTCTATACAATTATCTTTATTTTTATTAGCCACAGTATTGAAACAATTTTGAATTACAATGTTTTTATTTTTTGGCATGCACAGTAGCACATTTCTACCGCGGTGTTGCGCGGCGGTGTCCTGATAAAAACGGAAATTGTCTGCATTTACCAACTAGGCAAAAGTAATACACGCCGCGGGTATTAGCTAACTCGGCAGACAAAAGCCAATTTCTTTGAATATGTGCATATGAACGCCATATAAATAAAAATGTACATAATTTTCATGCTTTTATTAAACAATAAAACATATCATCTTGTCCGCTGTATTTTTGTTCGAACTGCATATTCTTCTTGCGTGATATCTCAGTATGCCTGTAAATATAAAATAAAAACAACTGTTAACAATAGTGGCATGCTGCCTACATATTCTAAATAAAAAATTTATAAGGGTAAATTTGAAGGTATGCACAATTATATTTTATACGTATTTTACGGTAAGAATTCTTCTTTTTAACCTGATTTGCGAGGGATCGTACCTGAAAATAAAAAATATAATTTACATTTTGGATTTTATGATAAACAAAACTTATACAGATACGTATGTATTTTTGAAATTTTTCATCTAAGAATAGGTTTGCAATTATTGCGATACAAATATGTAGCAGCGCCGTTTATAAAATGAAAACATTGGGGAAATATTAACCGCGATACGATTAGGTTAGACAATACTCGAGTTATATCACGCGCCGGATATATCGCGCTCGCGATCTTTGGACCCCACCAACTGCGCTATATTGTTTTTTTTCTGCAATTATTACCACCAGATCTAATTAAAAAGAGCATATTCAACTAAAAAATTGCCTCAGCAGTTAATATAAAAATCAAAGTTTTAAGTCGTATTGATTTTTTTGTTTGGTGCCGTTAAGAATTGTTCTGAACATTGCTGTGTTTTTCTGTTGCAGAGTTCAAAATAACGGCATGCCTAAAGATCCGTGGAAAGATGTGGTAAGATTAATGTTGATTTCAATCTTGACTATTCATCAAATATTTGAGCTGTACTACTTACACATTTGTTAAGCTATGGTTGAGGTTTTTCACTGTTTTTTACTTCAGCTATTCGAAGGAAAACTTAACACATCGTGTGACATTATGCCCCTTTCAGTACATGGACAACTTGGTTTACCGGTAATATTTGCATGCAACAAAGCTGTATCTCTTAATCAACTGCTGATAAATAGAGAATAACAGGTTACTGCCTGATATTTTTGTTATATATCAGGCAAGGCTTAGAATAATATAACGGCGAGGCTTGCCGAGTCGTTATTTTATTCGTGCCGAGCCTGATATATAACAAAAAGACCAGGCTGTAACCTGTTTTTCTGTTTATCATACCTCTCTCTTAGTCCCCATTTTTAAAGAAATAATGAAAACATATGCTACGACGCTGCATTTTTAGCGGGAATGAAGACGATCTTTGACGTTTGACTTGTTACTAATGACGTCATGAGCACGTGCGCTTAATATTTGTGAAATATGTTTTTCGCTGTGTTTTTTTTGCATTAAAAAACAGCAAACATGTGGTCTCCAGTCAATGACTTTAGTTTGCATAGACCGTCAGGTCAAGGTCTATGTTACTAAAGTTTAAGGGGCATAAATTATGTTAATGAACTTTGATAATATGTCACATATGTTGGCAATCAATTTAAATAGGCGTTTTGTTGGTTGAAAATACTTTCTCTGGTGTTTAAATGATTATTTGAGTAGATATTATTTATTCTAATTTTGGTATTAATATTAAATAATGACAGCTTATTTATATTCCAATTGATATTAACGTTTTTCAGAGTGATACATGTAGAGGTATGATGTCATAATGGCATTTGCATGTTTTGTAGGATGAAAAGAAATTTGAGCTCCCTGATGCACCCCTCCATTTTCCAGTACTGAAAGATCATGGAGTTGGTGAAAATGTTGATCAGACTTTTGGTAAATCAGAATTATTTGATGTCTGCCCTTCAATTTGCATTGAAATTACAAGAGAAACAACGGATTCAGATTCTTCATTTATAGAAGAGGTGAAACAGACTGAAATAACAACAGAAGCAAAATATTCAGACGTAAAAATAACAACAGAAACAAAAGATTCAGACTTTGAAATAACAACGGATTCAGACTTTGAAATATCAACAGAAACAACAGATTCAGACTCTTCATTTGTAGAAGATGAAAATCAGATTGAAATACCAACACAAACAACAGATGAAGACTCGTCATTTCTAGAAGAGGAAAAACAGATTGCAGATTCAGACTTTGAAATAAAAACAGAATCACCAGATTCAGACTGTTTATTTGTAGACGATGTAAAACAGAATGAAAAAACAATGCAAACAACAGATTCAGACTCTTCATCTGTAAAATATGGAAAGTCGGAAAAAGTTGAATCATCGTTATATGCCTCTGTTGACAGACACAACTTTATGAGATTTATGTTGCAAGCAGATGTTGCAAGCATTCTAAAACGAAATCAGACAAAAATGAAAGATGCACATAATAGATTTATGTTGCGAGCAAACGTTTTTAGGATTCCAAAAAGAAATGAGACAAAAATGGATGACGCAGTTCATGACATTCTGTCTTATTTGAAATCAGTTTCCAGAACCCAAAGGGTATTTCCGTCTGTTTCCGTGGTATTCACAGTCATCAGTATAATAGAAAGGTTAGCCATGGGTCAGCAAGTTCCAGCAAAGGAAAGCATGAAATATGAAATGTTACGGTTTTGTACATTCCGTCAATATCCGCCATCTGGGAAGCCTTCAACAATAAGACTTGCTAAAGCGGGCTTCTATTACGCCACAAACAGAGATGAGGTCATTTGCTATTGTTGTGCAAAACGTATCAGCAACTGGAAAGAAAATGATGATCCTATGCTTGCTCACAGACATGTCACCCCAAACTGTGACTTTCTTCTGAAGAATTCTGAAGTCAATGTTCCGATAAGCATAACAGACGAGTCTGATGTAATCCAGCGTCTTCAACGCCTGGAAACAGATCCAGTATTTGTCAACCAAGTGTTTAATGAGATGTCTACAGAAGCGCTTGAAAGACTAAACAATTTGTTGACTGATGCCATCAGAACTGATGGACCAACAGATGATGATCGTAACAACATCGATGCAACTTCAAACATGTTCAGGGCTAACAGTGCCGTTGCTAAGGACAGTATCCCTGCAGGAAGTTTTGCGCAAACCGGGCTTAACTCCCTACCACCAGTAGGAGCAGAAAACACAAAAGATTCAGACAGACCATATATGTCACTAGTTGGGTACGATGTAAACAATGCAGCTGCAGTATTGACAGTGAAGAAGATGGAGAATATGACAGGAATATTGATGTCAAACATTAACAGATTGCCTGATTTTGTCAACACAAAACCTGTACAGCCCACGGATGATTCAAGCACAGATTTGCCAAGAGGTGAGGGCTCAGTTTTTTCATGGTAACGTGGTTTAATTGTTAATTTTGATTCACAAAAATGTTCATTAAACTAAAAATATTGAACTGTTGGTTAAAGTGTGTGAAATGTAATATAGATGTACATTTGTTGGTTGCATCTTTAAGGTAAATAGACCATGAGGGTTAATTATCAATCTTTCAAATCAATTTCTTCAGGGAAAATTGTTTACACTATAATAACCCCTTTCGGTTTGATGCACAAACACAACACAATTTGTGAAGCCACTAACTTAAAATGTTTTCCTTAAAATATCATAGTAAATAACCCAATTATTCAACTGCATGTCGCTTCATGTTTGCCAGGTATGAGCAGTAGCAGTAACACTGCCAGCAACAACAGTCCTAGCACTACGGCCATATCAGCCATCTCCCAGTCAAACATGGCATCCTCCCAGCTTCCCTCGACAGTTACGACTTCCCTGCTCCCGAGATCCAGCCAAAGTCCTGCGGCAGTAAACACCGCCAATAGTATGGCAGGTAACTCTGCCGTGGCAGTCAACTCCGCCGTAGCGACAACCCTGCCGAAGTACCCGAAGTACTCGACCCGCGCTGCCAGGCACGCTAGCTTCCGTGAGTGCCAACAGATTGCGGTGCAGATGGACTTGCTCTGCGATGCTGGATTCTTCTATGCAGGGTCTGGCGATTCTACACGCTGCTTCTTCTGTGGAATTGGTAATTGAATGGTTTATTTTCTTTGTGTTTTCAGGTCGTTTTCACAATAGATAATGTCATACATTTATCGTAATTTTCATTGATAAACGTGTTAACATATTGATTGTTGCTGCTGCACAAGAATAATTTGTTTTGTGGAGTATTTATGATATCAGATACAAGTTCTAACAAACTTCATCAAAGTCCTAGTCTGTTTGAGAAACACCTATCAATAATATAGAGTAAAAACATCAAGTATATATAGTGCTCAAATTATACATGTTCAGAAAAAGACAGTTTTTTAGTATTCATTATTTTTTATTTATTTTTCGCCTAATTCTTTTTTTCATGAAATTGTTTTGATGATCGGCATGCTGCTGCAGTGGTGATCTGGATGTGAGGTAGCAATCTAAAAAAAATCACTTCCTGTCAGGATTTGATTTTAAATGAGATTAGTTGGCTAAGCTCAAAACCTCACTGCACTGTTAATAACAGTATCCATGATTAGTTGAAACCTTTTTATTTTAGCTTGATTGCATCGAACGCCTAAGGCTTATTAGACAATTTGAGTCCGTTTCCTGGGACTAGAATCAGTCTTGAACCAGTACTTGGTGTATATTGAGGAGATCTAAAGAACGCTCCCACAGTGGGGATCGAACCTGTGACCTCCCGGTTGCTAGGCGGACACCATATCCACTATGCCACGGCGACATATAACAATCCATGATTGATTATAGTGATGTTGTTCTATTTATTTGCCCTTAAGTTGACAAATGCAGTCAACTGAGTGCCCATCTAATTGAGTTGTGTAAAAGGCTGATCGGAAAAATGTTGTTGTCTGTTTCCTGGGTTGAACCAGTGGTTGGTGTTTGTGTGAAAGATTTCATATTTATGAGCCGCGCTCAGGGAAAGCAGGGTTTACTGCATGCTCGTAAAGGGTCGTCCAAGATTAGACTGTGAGTCCACACAGGCTAATCAGGGATGACAATTTCCACCTAAACTCGATTTTTGCAAGAAGAGACTTCATTTAAATGAAAAAGACCTTAAAATCTCTTCCATTACAGGTATTACAATTGTTCGGCTTTTAGTGTCATCTTTCAACACTTCAAAGTCAGAATGTGTCATTTACATCATTAAAATATCACACATACTAAAGGCATATTTATTGATCATTAAAGGATCAAATTATGTCTGTATAAAACTAAATTTCGGAAACCTTAATTCTATATTTTCTTCTGATTTAATTCCCTGATTTTACGTTTCATGGTATTGTTTCATGCCTGAAGATGTGTTCACTACTCATTGAGCGCTGACACGTCTGCGGCAAGGTTTGTTGGAGGATTGTTCCATTCATTAAGGGTTTACATTATGATACACCCGAAGGGTGTTTTCGGTTGTATCATATACGTGATACTTGTGTGTTTATGACCTTTACCTGTATGTTCAACAAGATCTCCTGGGTAGCACCAGCATTTATGTCTTGTTTGTTGACAATATTGGTAATACCTCTACCATGAGTCGGTTGTCTACAGGAATACCGTGAGTCAATGAATTCTGGCAACAGTTCCGTTGCTGAAGATGCAAATCATTTGGGACTGATTTGGCAACATGGCACCACTGCTGTGGCTCTTCGACATATCCGAGGATGGCGGTTAATGTTCCTTGCTCAGCTACTTCAATTTTGTGGTGATTGGTCATGGCCTTATTTGAATGGCCATTCCCTACCACTGATTTAAGTAGGGCAGTAGTCAGTAACTGGAATACGTATATGCACTAAGTACTGGTAATGACCTTACCCAGGAAATGTGTGAGAATGTTGAATGATGACCATGCTTTCATTGAAACACTGTCCTGACATGCTGTGACACAATAATTATTGGAAAGATGGAAGAACACTAGACTTCAGATCAGGTGGTGATAGGTCATGGAATAATGTCTATTGCGATCACCTCCCTACATCTGATTTAAGTAGGGCAGAAGTCAGTTACTGGAATACATATATGCACTTAGTACTGGTAAACGAGCTTACCCAGGAAATGTGTGAGTTTGTTGAATGATGACCATGTTATCATTGAAACACTGTGAAAAATTGAAGAAAACTCCAAAGAAAAAAGCATGTGTTTCATGTTATCAATTGTCCAGTGTGGTTCAGATCACAAGCATATGATTGTTTCATGTTTTTTAGTGTCCAGTTTAGCTCAGTTCATGATCATGCATGTGTTTCATGATTTCAATTGTCCAGTGTGGTTCAGATCATGACCATGTGGTTTCAGGTCTCCGTCACTGGTCACCCGATGATGATCCGTGGACAGAGCACGCTCGCTTCTCTCTCAAGTGTCTGTTTGTACTGGAACAGAAAGGCCAGGAGTTCATCAACATCGTCAAACTTGCTGTGGAGGTGTCTGAGAAGGTAAGGATACCCTTAACCATTTACTGCTTTGAAACAGATTTTTGACACGTTTGTAGATCTTTAGAAAATCAAATTTAATAAAAGACCTTTCTTACTTGATACGAGTTTTGAAGGCTTTCAATCCTTAGATACTGATGAGCAGCAAACTGTATAAAATCTGAACAGCCTGTGGGTTTCTCGCAGGCTGTTCTGGTTTTATTCTGGTTGCATATACCGGTAGCCATTTTCAGTTTGCTTATGAATGTTAAAGGGTTAAAACAAAACAATGTAAGTTAATGGCCTTCTTTAAGTATTTTGGGGGAAAAATTGTTGGATTTATATTTATTAAATTCTCAACATAAAATTGATGACATTGAGAAAAAGGTTCAGACCAATCTTTTATCAGTAGAAACATACACATGTAGAGATAATTATAAAAAAACAACGGGACCTTACTAAAATGCTAGAATGCAACCTAAGAATACTTGTCCTATTACTACGTATGGCACGAAATTTATCAGATTGAAGTGTCATTCATATTTGAGATAACAATTACATCTATACATGTTGTTCTATTCAGGCTGGAAGTGCATCATTGAAAAAGATTATTTTTAGCTCACCTGAGCACAACGTGCTCATGGTGAGCTATTGTGATCGCCTNTTGCATATGTCCATCATCTAATTGTGTCGAAAAGTAACGCACTGTGAGTATGGACCAATGAACTAGCTTAGCGCCTTACTTGAGACCAGTTGGGACCTGTCAATCAAGGAATAAGTTGACCGATTATCAATGTATATTTTAATATTAAAAGTACATGGTTCTGTTATCCATTTAATTAAGTTAATGATTTCGTCTGATTACTTTCCCTGATTTTACGTTTCATGTAATTGTTTCATGCCTGAAGATGTGTACACTACTCGTTGAACGTGGACACGTCTGCGGAGAGGTTTGTTGGAGAATTGTTGCATTCATTGGGGGAATACATATTTAGAAACATTATGATACACCTGAAGGGTGCATCATATACGTGGTACTTGTGTGTCTATGACTTTAACCAGTATGCTCAACAGGATCTCCTGGGTAGCGCCAGTCCATTGTCTGCATGTATGTCTTGTTTGTTGACATTTATGGTATTACATCTACAGGAATTCCCTAACTCAATGAACTCTGGCAACCGTTTCATTCCTGAACTGCTGTGGCTTTAAAAAATCTGAGTATGGTGGTTTATACTCCTTGCTCAGCTACTTCACTGCAGTGTCAATTAGTCATGAAATAATTTCTACTCTCTGATTAAAGTAGGGCAGTTGTCAGTTTCTGGCGTTAGTATACGCACTTGGTACTGGTAATGACCTTACCCAGGAAATGTGTGAGTAGGTTAAAAGGTTGCCATGTTATCATTGTAACACTGTGAAGAATTGAAGAAAACTCCAAAGAAAAAGCATGTGTTTCGTGTTTTCATTCAATTGTCCAGTGTAGAACAGATCATGACAATGTGGTTGTTTCATGTTTTCCATTGTCCAGTGTGGTTCAGATCATGACCATGTGATTGTCATATTTCAGGCCTCCGCCACTGGTCGCCTGATGATGATCCGTGGACAGAGCACGCCCGCTTCTCCCTCAAGTGTCTGTTTGTACTGGAACAGAAAGGCCAGGAGTTCATCAACATTGTCAAACTGGCTGTAGAGGTGTCTGAGAAGGTAAGGATACCATTTTTTAGATGTCATAATACATTTGAGCCGCACTCTGGGAAAACTGGGCTGAATGCATGTGCACATAAAGTGTCGCCTCAGATTAGCCTGTGCAAAGGCTAATCAGGGACAACACTTTCCGCTTTTATGGAATTTTTTGTTCTAAGGAAGTCTGGTCTTAACAAGAATCCAGTCTAAGGGGAAAGGTTGTCCTTGTTCAGCCTGTGCAGACTGCACAGGCTAATCTGGGATGACACTTTACATATACATTAAACTCGGTTGTCCCAGTGCCCCGCTCATATGTTAAAGTACGGTTTTCATGATCAAAATTAGCTAAAGCTTGCAATCTTGTAAATACTGAACCGTATTTGTTGGTTTTTCTGTTTCATGTGGGTGGGCTTGTATTATTTTTGTCGTAGGTAATCAGTTAATGCTTTGGGATTGCTTGGTCATACTGCTGATGGAAATTTCATGATGTGTTTATATGAAATAGAAGACTTATTGAAGAAATGTAATATGTTAGGGATGGTATTATACATAAATGAAGAAAGGAGCTAGACCACAATTCGTACTCCCATTTCTTGTGCTCATGAGATATTCAGTTTTTATGCCCCCAGTAGGGTGGCATATAGTGATCGCACTGTCCATCTGTCCGTCTGTCCTTCTGTCTGTCCTTCTGAAATTCCGTCA
>VMBQ01013092.1:0-13020 GCA_007657795.1 Dreissena rostriformis
AAACTTCAAATTATTGATACGGTAATTCTCGAATTGTACCCATTTTTTCCCTTCTATTTCTATATTGGCTGCGTTTTCCAAGGATTTCTTTATTGGCTGCAACGATGTTTATATTGGCTGCGTTTTATACCCCGCTAACGCGACCTTCAATTTGCATGCTGCGCTAAATGCTGCGTTTTATACACACCCATAAACCTTCATTTTGATATGGGTTAAATATGCCCCCGAAGGGTGGCACATAGTTTTTTAACTGTCCGTCAGTCCGTCTTGTCTGTCTTTCCGCCAGTCCATCCGAAAACTTAAACATTGGTCATAACTTTTGCAATATTGTAGATAGCAACTTGATATTTGGCATGCATGTGTATCTCATGGAGCTGCACATTTTGAGTGGTGAAAGGTCAAGGTCATCCTTCAAGGTCAAATATATGGCTTCAAAGCGGCGCAGAAGGGGGCATTGTGTTTCTGACAAACACATTTCTTGTTTCTCAATATTTCGGTATTAATGTAAACATATGCCTGTTTAACTTAAAACATCACAGTTAATAAATTCAGAATAAAATTCTTTAGAATAAAGGCAATAGAAAAATTTATGTTCGGTGAGGTTTAAACAACATACAACAGTTTGTATTGGGTGAAATATACTTGCAGAGTGTGTGAGGCTAAATTTCTTAGCTAAGTTGTTTATCTCTTGGTTGGATTTTTAATGATACCATATCATAGTTTAATCAAATTATTCGTGGGTGTATAGTATTCATAAGGAAAATGAAAGCTAAAACAGTTAAACAACAAACTAGAAAGATGTGTTTGTAATTTTATTTATTGATACAAAACATGTATTGCCAAAAAATGTTTATCAATTAAACATGTGAATGTCAAAAAAAGAATAGTCAACCATAACCACTCTATTTAGACATGATGTCATTCAAAAATTATAACTTTGTGCCACAGACAGTAATATGCATACAGCATTAACAAGAAACCGTCGGAGACGGGTGATGCTCCCCAAAGTGTTTTTTTGTCACAATATTGCACTATATATTCAGATAAAAGGAAACGTCTTGATGGGCATAACTTTGGACAAAATAATACGATGGATGGTTTAGCAACTTAAAAATTTCAAAGGGCCATAACTCTCTAAATAAATCATCTAACCAGAACCCACTAATGACATGCGCATCTCCTCAAGGTAGTTAAGCTTCCCATAAAGCTTCATTGAATTCCAGTCAGTAGTTGGGGAGAAATAGCCCAGACAAGAATTGCACTATATTAAAAGGGCCATAACTCTGTGAAAAATCATCCGACCATAACCGGCTGATAATATGCACATCTCCTGTTGGTAGTGAAGCTTCCCATAAAGTTTCATTGAATTCCCGTAGTAAGTTGCTGAGAAATAGCTCGGACAAGAATTGCACTATATGTACAATGGAAAATTTCAAAGGGCCATAACTCTGTGAAANAAGTTAAGACATTGATTGCTGTAAATTGGAGCACTAGCGCGCTAATAAAATAGATTTTTAAAAATCGAATATCATTCCTGATCAGATCAGAAATAAACTGATTAGCACTGACTTTCTACATTTACATAAAATTACATTTTATATATTACACTTAAACATATATGACATTATTTACATAGTAAAAATTGTCGTCTTCTTAAAATTGCATTACAGGTTTTGGCACATTGTCTAATCAAGTCTCTATTTGAGAACAGCATAATAAATGATCCATTTTTGATAAGTTTTGAAACTCAGAATTGCATATAATTGCCTTCGAGAGTAAACTATTTCTTAAGTCATTATATATTTGACATTCAAGTATAACATGAAGTTCATTTTCTACATTTTGACTTAAAATGGGCATGTTCTATTTTCTTCTATAAGCCCTTCATAACGCCCAGTTTCAATACGAATGGGTGCAACACCAAGTCTAAATTTACTAAACGCAGAAAGATGAGATAATGGTAAAGTTAGAGTACAATAATCTTCTGCATTATAACTAGACTTTAACAATTTATTCAACCTAAGTTTATTGCGTCCTCGGCTAGATGGACCTAAATCGTTATTAATTCGTCGAAGCCAGCTATTGATTTAACATTCATGTGTAATTGCTTCTATATTAACAGCAAATGATCTTGGTATAGGAATTTCTAAATTGCAGTACATATTCATATCATTTTCTATCAAATAAGACTTAACATTGTATATCCAATTTTTACATGAGCGGCTTGATTCACCGTGTGCCCATAGAGCCACTCTTTTGTTGAACCGCGACCCTTGCATACATGCTTATCTCGACCAAAACAATGAGACACTTTTCCATTGTCGGACTATTGGTGTCTTCCATGCCATTTCACCGGAAATTCCATCATTTGGTGAATACTTACCCACCCCGAGGAAGAAACGAATATCCCGGTGTTGAAACATGTTCAGACATGCGCACGCTACGACCAGACAATGCCAGTCTGGTCCGGCTTGCAGTGAACGCAGTCATTTAAAATTGGCAGCAGACAGGCTGTGAAAACGGGAAGGGAATTTATTTATTTTTAAATCTTTAAACACTAATACCAAGCGTGTATTAATCCTACATCTAATATATTGTGTTCGATTTCGGTGTGATGAAGCGTCATATCAACATAGGAAAGGGTTTGTGGATTAACATTATGTTCATAATACATGTAGTTTCAAATTATCAAAGAAAAGCGTTATACACCCTTTATTATTTTCTAATATTTTTTGTATTAATGATTATCAAAAAAAAATAAAAAAATGAAACTGTGTTTTTATTATCTTTTGCGTAGAGAGTGATAATTTGCTTTGCATTTTAATAATATTTATTTTATTTTTCAAATACAAATACTTCAAATTTGCGATCTTATAAAAATGCAGCCATTCTAAATTTGTCTAATTATGGCTACAGATCGCAAATTTGCAGTCTTTGTATTTGAACAATTATAATAACACACATTCATTAAAATGTAATGTTACGTTTCACGTTAAGCCTTCATTTTGATATGGGTTTTTTCTCTCACTATTTTGGTATTAATGTAAACATATGCCTGTTTAACTTAAAACATCACAGTTAATAAATTCAGGATAAAATTCTTTAGAATAAAGGCGATAGGAGAATTTATGTTTGGTGAGGTTTAACAACATACAACAGTTTGCATTGGGTGAAATATACTTGAGGCTAAATTTCTTAGCTCAGTTGTTTATCTCTTTGCTGGATTTTAACCCTTTGCATGCTGGGACATTTGTCGTCTGCTAAAATGTTGTCTGCTGAATTTCTAAAATTAGCATTTTCTTCTATTTGTTTTCAAAGAATACTATCAGAATAGCAAACAGTTTGGATCCTGATGAGACGCCACGTTCTGTGGCGTCTCATCTGGATCCAAACTGTTTGCAAAGGCCTTCAAAATCCGGTTCCAGCGCTCAAAGGGTTAAATGATAACCATATCATATTTTAATCAAATTATTCACGGGTATATAGTATTCAGAAGGAAAATGAAATCTATGTAAAACAGTTGAACAACAAACTAGAAAGATGTGTTTGTAATTGTGTTAATTGATACAAAACATGTATTGCCAAAAAATGTTTATCAATTAAACATGTGAATGACAAAAAAAGAATAGTCAACCTAAACCACTCTATTTAGGCATGATGTCATTCAAAAACTATAACTTTGTGCCACAGACAGTAATGTGCATACAGCATTAAAAATAACATGAATATTGCATTTATTCTAAGGGTGTTAACAAGTCAAAGAAAATGACAAGTTTGAATAAACATGATTTGATGGTAGCACATTGGAAACGAATATAATCAAGATGAGATCATAACAATATGAAGTGAATATCAATCAATTCTGCCCATTTGGTCTCTGTAGCAATACATTAAAAGTTATAACAAAAACCAAAATTAATAATAAGTTTACAAACAAAAGTCAGTTTTAACAAAATCAAAGCAATAATTGTATGCAACATTTTAACATAGCACTTTCAGAAACAAACGCAATTAAAACACAATTTACAACATTCTTATATTAACATGCTCATAATAAAATATAATTTACATCAAACTTATATTAAAAGTAAAAATCATATAAAACACAGTATTTCACAAATTAAAAATAAAAATTTCAATAAAAATTGCTATATACAAGTCTACATATATCACAATATCAAAATTAAAATATAACTCCACCTGACTTAGGTCTAATTTGAAAATATGTTTACCAGTCTAGTTTGACAATGTTGATACAGTCTTTTATCACATGCTATACCTTGTTTTCAATGTAATACAGACATTACGTATTTTTTTATATTACACATGCGTAATACAACATTTGTAAGCGTTTTCATTGGCTACAGAATCAATAACTAACCAATTGCATGGCTTTATTTTGGTGAAATTACGTCGTCAACATGAAATGACGTCACGATATTAAACAACTTTTAGATCTATCAGCATTTTTTGGTCAATAAAGATGTATTTTATTTAGCTCGCTTACTAACAAAATTCCTGAACTCGTTTAATAAAATATGGTATGATATGACAACTCATGTCAGATCCTATATACCGGTATATCAAATTTGAAAATATTGAAATCAGTAATCAACAAATAGACAGCCATAACTTTCCATTCAATGTACAAATAATAGAAGAACAACATAAATATATATCAAAATATTGTGAAAACATTACTAGTATATCAAAATGTATACACACACACACACATACACACACAATTTGTTAGCTCCCTCTTAACTCCGGTGACCTCTGAGGAAATCAGAGAAATGATAAAAGTTCACAGTTCAAAGATAATATTTCACATTTAAAGGATAATAGTTCAAAGCTCATAGAGCTCTTAAATGAGTCAATGGTAATTTGCTTATATTTAACTTAAACCACAGAAAACACTTTCTTTTGCAACTTCATGTGTACTTGAAATCCATACCTATTATGCTTCATCCTTAAATATTTGTGGCATGTCCATTTAAGTCACAATTTGGTAAACGCCACAACAGTGAAACATAATGTTTCCATAGAAACAGTTTAATCACAAACTCAAAGCATTTGGTTGCCAAGGAAACTAGTTCACGCACACATGCGAGCAAAGAGCAGGTTATATTCAGTTGCATCCTCTCCGATGGGGGCATTGCATACCCTGTTGGTTTGAAAACCCTAAAAATATAACCAAGAAATACATGTTATAAAACAATACTTTTATTTTTCTAGAACTAAGTCCTGAATTTGATGCGTTCCTCAATATACTTTCTAATTATTGGTTGGAACAGCTTCATCTCAATTGTTCCACAATGTTAACTGACTGTGTATGTAACAATTCTGCCAATTCTCAGTTATGTCTCAGATAAGGTATTAAAAAAAGATGTGAATTTATTGCTTAGGAATAACAATGGCAGCAATTTATCCTATTGATATATTTGGTAAATCTGAATGATGAATTTGTAATATATAAGAAAATAAATTATAAAATTTAATATTTCTACAATTAAATTAAATGAATTGAAGAATACTTTAAAAAACTTCAATCATCATTATTGGATAGTTACAAAATAAGAGATGCTGTTTTAAACAAGATCCTATTAAATGAAAGGAAAAATAGCAATTGGCAAACAAAGCAAATCTGTTATTAATATTAATCACCAATTACATGAAAAGCAATGGAATTATAATACCGACCTCTGTTGTGACCTTAAACCGTAAAAAGCTGGTCTTAAATCTGCCTATTGGCATCTTCCACTGAAATATATGAAATACCATTAAATTTCAATTAACATTGTCAAGATAATTCTATCAACTATTAACTGATTTACCAAATGTATGGAACTCAAAGAAATTAATCATACGAGTCGCCTTCTGAGAATACTGGGCATAATGCATGTGCCTAAAGTGTTGTCCCAGATAAGCCTGTGCAGTCAGCACAGGCTTATCAGGGAAGATACTTTCCGCTTTTATGACATTTTTTGTTTAAATGAAGTCTCTTCTTAGCAAAAATCCAGTTAAGGCAGAAAGTGTCGTCCCGGATTAGCCTGTGCGGACTGCACAGGCTAATCTGGGACGACACTGTACGCACATGCATTATGCCCAGTTTTCTCAGAACGCGACTCAATTAATCATACATTCTCCATTTGATTACAATTAGTCAATTTCATTGAATAAATGTAAGCCTTGCTCTGAGAAAACCGGGCTCAATGTGAAAACTGGGCTCAATGTGAAAACCGGGCTCAATGTGAAAACCGGGCTCAATGCATGTGCGTAAAATATCGTCCCAGACAAACCCGTGAAATCTGCAAAAGCTAATCATGGATGTTACTTTCCGCTTTTATGGAATGTTTGGTTTAAAGAAAGCCTCTTATAAATGAAAATCCAGTCAAGGCGGAGAGTGTTGTCCCAGATTAGCCTGTGCGGACTGCACAGGCTAATCTGGGACAACACTTTACGCACATGCAATAAGTCCAATTTTCCCAGAGCACGTCTCATATTCAGTGTAACTATGTGCGTACCTCGCCAGCTACAGGGGCCATTGCCATCTCACTGTNGATGACACTTTAGGCACATGCATTTTGCCCAGTTTTCTCAGAACACGCCACATATTTGGTAAATCTGAATGATGAATTTGTAATATATAAGAAAATAAATTATACAATTCAATATGTTTACAATTAAAT
The DNA here is from genome assembly GCA_007657795.1 of Dreissena rostriformis. Taxonomy (NCBI): domain Eukaryota; kingdom Metazoa; phylum Mollusca; class Bivalvia; order Myida; family Dreissenidae; genus Dreissena; species Dreissena rostriformis. The sequence continues at coordinate 6,690 of VMBQ01013092.1, forward strand.
TAAACGAATTGAAGAATACTTTAAAAAACTTCAATCATCATTATTGGATAATTACAAAATAAGAGATGCTGTTTTAAACAAGATCCTATTAAATGAAAGGAAAAATAGAAATTGGCAAACAAAGCAAATCTGTTATTAATATTAATCACCAATTACATGAAAAGCAATGGAATTATAATACCGACCTCTGTTGTGACCTTGAACCGTAAAAAGCTGGTCTTAAATCTGCCTATTGGCATCTTCCACTGAAATATATGAAATACCATTAAATTTCAATTAACAATGTCAAGATAATTCTATCAACTATTAACTGATTTACCAAATGTATGGAACTCAAAGAAATTAATCATACAAGTCGCGTTCTAAGAAAACTGGGCATAATGCATGTGCCTAAAGTGTCGTCCCAGATTAGCATGTGCAGTCTGCACAGGCTAATCAGGGATGACACTTTCCGCTTTTAAGACATTTTTCGTTTAAATGAAGTCTCTTCTTAGCGAAAATCCAGTTTAGGCGGACAGTGTTGTCCCGGATTAGCCTGTGCGGACTGCACAGGCTAATCTGGGAGGACACTTTATGCCATGCATTATGCTCAGTTTTCTCAGAACGCGACTCAATTAATCATACATTCTACAATTACTCAATTTTATTGCATAAATGTAAGCCTTGCTCTGAGAAAACCGGGCTCAATGCATGTGCGTAAAATATCGTCCTAGACAAGCCCGTGCAATCTGCAAAAGCTAATCATGGATGTTACTTTCCGCTTTTATGGAATGTTTGGTTTAAAGAAAGCCTCTAATAAATGAAAATCCAGTCTAGGCGGAGATCGAGTGTTGTCCCAGATTAGCCAGATTAATCTGGGACAACACTTAACGCACATGCAATAAGTCCAATTTTGCCAGAGCACGTCTCATATTCAGTGTAACTATGTGCGTACCTCGCCAGCTACAGGGGCCATTGTCATCTATTCAGTGTAACTATGTGCGTACCTCGCCAGCTACAGGGGCCATTGCCATCTATTCAGTGTAACTATGTGCGTACCTCGCCAGCTACAGGGGCCATATCAGTGTTACTATGTGCGTACCTCGCCAGCTACAGGGGCCATTGCCATCTCACTGTCACTGTTGCCCGTACAGTCTTCCTCGTGGCCATTCCGACACAAGTGGACCTCCTGGCCTGTACCCACCCTGCAAAACACAGTCAACAATCAGTAGCTGACAAACAAGAACTTGTAAGTGACTGACAAGCATGCCCTGATGAGTGAATGACAAACAAGCAATGGCAGTTGACTTACAAACAAGCAAAGACAAAGAGCAATTATCAGTGACTGAACAGAAAAAGCCCTGCATGACTTCATGGCGGACAGGGCAGCTCCTAACCAGACGGCGCAGTTGGCTAGTCTCGAGCTATACTGGACACATACAACATAAAACCCATTTTTACATTACACAGCTTAATTACAATAAGCAACAACCTTGCATAGAACTTCTGCTTCATGGAAACCTCAAAATCCAAACAAACCAAGATAAATTTATTTACTGTAACTACATACGTAAATCTCAGGGTGTACTGTGTTTGGCTGTCGAAATACTGGCTGTACGGAATATTGAACGTCAGGTTGTTATCCATAGAAGATGGAGGGTCCAGATATGTATTGTTCAGCGTGAAATTCAACTCTGGAATAGTTATCTCGGCCAAAAAGTATAGATGGAATCCTTCTAGCCGGAACCCTGAAAATCAACATATGTGTCGCGTTATGAGAAAACTGGGCATAATGCAAATGCGTAAATTGTCAACCCAGATTAGCCTGTGCAGTTCGCACAGGCTAATCAGGGACAACAATTTCCGCTTTTATGGAATTTTAAGTTTAAACGATGTCTCTTCTTAGCGAAATCCAGTTTAGGCAGAAAGTGTCATCCCGGATTAGCCTGTGGGGACTGCACAGGCTAATCTGGGACGACACTTTACGCACATGCATTTTGCCCAGTTTTCTCAGAACATGCCACATATATTCGCTATTTGAAATGTTCAAGACCAACATAATTAGCTTTTAGAATTGTCTGTATATTCAAAGCACAGCTGAATACGAATTAAACACATGAATATTACTTTGGGTTAAACGTTGTTTGTAAACAGGTATGACTTTTTCTGGGATAAAAGCAATCTAAGATAACTATCAATGATCGTGAAGATTTCATCAAAAGAGTTGGGTATAGCACTCCATCAAGGATCAAAACTCTGCAGTTTCCAGAGCAAACATGGCTGAGATTTTATCATTGAATCTGGTTCTGGGAAAACTAGGCTTAATGCACGTGCTTCAAAAGTTGTCACAGATTATGCTGTTAACTCAATACAGGCTTATCAGGGACGAACCTTTCCGCTTGTATGGAATTTTTTATTTAAAGGAAGTCTTTTTCTAAACCAAAATCCAGTTAAGGCAGCATGCTGGAGGGATTATTAATATCAGTTTATATTTTAAAGATACAAGTATCCAAGGGCCATAACTCTTGTGATGGAATAATAATAATAAGGATAAACACAACAGAACAGGCAGTTTATTAGACTTATACATCATCTTTAATGCATATAATCATAAATAAAGTTATGTCACGTGTCAGTATAATATCGTAGGTAACTAAATAAAAAAAAACTAAAAAAAAACTTACCCTGCGTAGTGTCCCGTCTCTTTCTGTAGACCCTGTAAGGGCCACCAGCAGGTTCATTATTTCCCTCTGCGGTGTGTGTCTCATACGGCACCTTCACTTCCGAGTATGGATCAATTGGGTTAATTATAATCTCAGGTATAGGATCCTTGCTGGTTGTGTTCTGGAGTATAGCATCCTTGCTTGTTGTGCTTGTTGTATCCTGAAGAGAAAGAAATAAAGAAATAAAACCATCTGAAACAAGCAAATGCTTTAAATTGATATCTTAGGCCAATTTCAAAATTGTGTGACAGACGGAATGACAGACGGACAGACAACGCCAATTCTATATCCCTCTGCCTTTTGCAGGGGATAAAAAATTGCTTACCTTATCTAAGGACAGTTTACTTTAAGAATCAGGGATAAATGCTTTAGAAATGTCATAATATGTTTTGTCTTTCTTTTTTGTTTGAATTCTACAGGTTTTAGTAATAGATCAATTTGACTTAAGAGTTGCTCTTCCCAAATATTGATCTAGTTACTTAAGCAAAAGCGTTTCTACAGAAACTTTAAATTAACCCTTGAGAGATGTATTTTGATGTGATTGTTGTTCCTTAGAAAGTCAAATTAAAATAACTACCTTTCTTAATAGATTCAAGTTTGAAAGGCCTTTTTTGCAACCCTAAGATACTGATGAGCAGGAAACAGCCTGCAAGTTTCAAAGACTATTGAAGGACTTAAGATCAGGTACGGTGAAGAACTTACAATGGTGTAGGGTACATCTAGTGGGTATTTCCTCCGCTGGATATCATGCAGGAAGGCCTCATAGCCCGTCACGTCCAACCCCTGATCATGTGACGTGCAGGGGCACTGCTTGGTACACTGGGTGCCTGCGGTCTCACATGGGGCCAGTACAGTAGGCGGGTCACCTCTATCAACCGAAACTGAAAAAGGGCTCAAAATCAGCTGGGTATCATTACAGGTTGAATTAGTGGTATGATTATTTGAAAGCCAGAATATTTTATAATAAGTCTCGTTCTGGAAAAATTGGTCTTAATGTATGTGGGAACAGTGTCGTCCCTGATGAGCATGTGCAGTTGCTACAAGCTAATCAGGGACAACACTTTCCTCTTTTGTGGAATTTTTTGCTTGAAGAAAGTCTCTTCTTAACAAAAATCCAGTCTAGACGGAAAGTGTTGTCTCTGATTATCCTGTGCAAACTGCACAGGATAATCTGCGAGGATACTATACTCACATGCATTAAGCTGGGTTTTCCCACAGCGATGCTCATTTTATAATTTTCTGTGTTTAAAACTGGAAATTTCAGAGAAGACAGGTTGGCAATTTACCTAGACAAGACATACTACTGACTTTTTAAATTTAAGTCCCTGAACTATAATTTATTATCACTGTTAGTAATTTTGCCTTGAAAGTTATGACATTAAAATTAAAAAATAATGCAATAGACCCAAGGTAAAACACATGCTTGGCATATTTGATGAAACAATAAAATGTCATTGAGTATTTTTCTGGGAAAACTGGGCTTAATGCATGTGCATAAAGTGTTGTCACAGATAAGCCTATGCAATTTGCGCACGTTTATCATGGATGATAGATTCCGCTTTTATGAAAATTTTTGTTTATAGGAAGTCTCTCCTTAGTCAAAAATCCAGTTTAAGGGAAAAGTGTCATCCCTGATTAGCCTGCGTGAACTTCACAGGCTAATCTGGAATGAAACTGAACGCACATGCATTGAGCCTAGTTTTCTCAGGATGAGGCTAAAATTCATAAAAGAAACTTAACCCTTTGAGCGCTGGAACCGGATTTTGAAGGCCTTTGCAAACAGTTTGGATCCAGATGAGACGCCACAGAACGTGGCGTCTCATCAGGATCCAAACTGTTTGCTATTCTGATAGTGATCTTAGAAAAAAAATCGAAGAAAATACTAATTTTAGAAATTCAGCAGACGACATTTTAGCAGACGACAAATATCCCAGCATGCAAAGGGTTAAGGAAAGTTCATCAAAGGGTAATCAAGTTGAAAGGAGCAGGCATTTCATACCTGTAGTAGGATCCTCTGGGACAGTTGTCGGTCTTGTTGTCTTCAGTGGAATATCTGTAATATTTGTAGACCCACCACTGAAAAACAAATGGGTGGCAACTTATCACAAATATGTTAATTTTATTTGAATTAATAATTTAATAGTTTTTCTTAATTTCATAAGTAAACGAATATTTCAGGAAAATGATGCCTTATTTTGTGGAACAGATTATGAATGAAATGAAGAATAAAAACAAACTGATACATGATAATAAAATGAGAAAAAATGTCAAACTAAAGCGCGTCTAAGATCCATATGCATTTAACCAATTCATCTCTTTTTAATGTATGTTCAGGTCTGATTTTTATTCTTCAATACAAATGTTGGACTGCTTGTAGGAGTCTAAGTTCTTATTTTGTAATATAATTATTTAATCCTTTTCAGCTCAGAAGCACAGTGAAAATAGCTAAATGCAACCAGCATAAAACCAGAACAGCCTGCAAATAACTCGCAGTCTAATGTTTTAATGCTGTTTGCTGGTCATCAGTATCTTAGTGTTGGAAATGAAGCCTTTAAAACTTGAATCTAGTACGAAAGGTCTTAAATTTCAACTGATTTTCTAAGGGACTAGACACGTGTCATAGTGCATAGCTGAGTGGTAAAGAGTTAAAGCCAGCCTACCTGTTGCCATGGAAATGGTTGTTTATGGTTGTACCGGCGGCCCCCTGGTTGTCCTTCTGTCGCTCCAGGATGTACAGTATGGTGATTGCGATGAGACTACAAAATAAAGACATGAATCATAATCTCCATTTGTGGTTAAAATAATTTCCTCCCTTTGTAATTAAAATAATTACTTCCCTTTGTGGTTAAAATTTGTACCTCCATTGTGGTTTGAAATATTACCTTTGTTCCTCGTTTAAAATATTACCTCTGTTTGCAGTTAACATTATTACCTCCCCTTTTGAGATTTTAATTATTTACTCCCTTTGTTTTTAAAATTATTACCTCACTTTGTGTTAAACATCATTAACTTTCCTCATTGGAGGGTAAAATAATTTCCTTTCTTTGTGACAGAATGATCATAACCTCCCTTTGTGATTAAAATTATTGCCTACTTTATAAATAAAGATATTACTTCCATTTATGATTCACATATTAAAGTGGTTCTTCATTGAAAGTATTATCTATCTTAGAACATGTAATTGAAATGAATCTGCAAAACAGAGTATTGCAATTTTAATTTTAAATATAACCATTCTTTTGTTTTTAGAATCAGGACTTGTCATGTACAGAACTATTAATAATGGCAATGACACTGCAAAATAAGTACATACTTTAAGATTTCTGGGTAAATAAGCCATTATACCTCCCATTTGAAAATAACATACCACCGTGTATAACGTTTTTATGAACATTTCTATTTAAGAGAATTTAAAGCATATATACCCCTTTAAAGTCTCACGTGAAAGATAAGGAGAACATTAGCTCTTTCAGTGCTGGAACCGAATTTTGAAGGCCTTTGCAAACAGTTTGGATCCAGATGAGACGCCAGTTCTGTGGCGTCTCATCAGGATCCAAACTGTTTGCTATTCTGATAGTATTCTTTGAACAAAAATCGAAGAAAATGCTAATTTTAGAAATTCAGCAGAC
>VMBQ01013093.1:0-17680 GCA_007657795.1 Dreissena rostriformis
AAGGGCTTTACAAAAGGAGTGATATACCGAGACTAATAGAATACTACTAGAATATTTGTAAAACAGTCTTCATAAACAAGTGTGATTTTGTCTGCATGAACATCTGTGATATTTTATTTCCGTGTCTGGACATTTGCGACATTTTATCCATGAACATTGTGCAATTGTCTCTTTATAAAGTTGTGTCATTGTCCTCATAAACATTTGTGTCTTTCTCTGTATAGACATTTGTGCGATTGTATCAATGGCCATTTGTGTCATTGTCTCGATGACCATGTGTGAAACTCTCTCCGTAAACATCTATGACAGTGTCTCTTTGAACATGTGTTGCCCCCATTAACATTTGTATCATTGTTGTCATGAACGCTTGTGTCGTTGTCTCCATAAATATTTCTGTCATTGATGAATATTTGTGTCATAGTCTCAACTTCGTCATATCGCAGAGCTCAAATAGCTCGCAATCTCAAGAGACAGCGGTATGGCTTCGTGTTCGGCTGTAACATGTTCCTGGCTCTACTCGTCGAGACCATCCTCACGGCAATCGTGGTGGACCAGGCAGGGTTGGACGTTGACGTGCAAACACAGGTCCGTGCTTTTGTTATGGAAAACGTTTACGTTAGGTAGTTTCCAGTATAGTTTATTTCTGAAGTACAACACATTATACAGGCTGCAAAGGTGTTTGATCTTTACATGAAATTGCATAGTTTTAAATTCTCGTTATATACTTTCTGAAATAAGTCACATTCGGAGGAAAGTTCCAATAGTCTATCAGTAGCATTAATAATTTAATAGTTACACATATTAAGGCAAGGACTTGATTCTCAGTAGAACACTTTTGTCCATAAATTTGCTAATAAGCTAATAATTTCCATTCAGTATTGTGAACGTTAATAGTGATACTCAAAACAGTGGAAAGAGTTTGCTAGAAAATAATGTTAATGTGTATGTCTCGATTAAATATCAATGAAGAATCGTTCGTATTACCTCACGTTTCATAAGAACCATGGCATCATACATATACTTGCATAGGTGCTTGATTTCAGTTCAAGGTCTATGGTGGCTACTTCGGAGTAATGGCAGTGCTGTTCACCGTGTACGTCTTTGTTTATGTCTGCAGACTTCGTCAACGCTCATTTAACGTCCAGGAAACGAAAACAAATGCGCAGAAGGAGGGTTGAACTCTGTCTTTATCAACTGATACTTTAACGTTTGAGCTTATTCTTAATGACGTCAATACTATCGTTTAGTGTTTTAGTGTCATTTTGTATACAAAAACATCGCCGAAATACATGCGTATATACGATAATTTGTCATCGTTTCTCTAACCTATTGCCCTGTAAGCTAAAAACGTTACGTATCAACACTATGATTGAAAACTAGATCAACTGTAAAACGTATACCATAGCCAAGTTTAAATAACAAGTTTTCGTCTGATGATTGCCCAGTGACGAAAGAAAACATTGCGATGATAAAAGAAAATAGTGATAATTTGTCAATCTCTGAGCATGTATTACCATTAATGAAACCATCTTGACAGCTACGATACGTAAGCTACGTTTCCGTGCATTTTGAATGACATTTCGTACTCTTTGGTGTTTTTGTATTTTTAGACATGTGAACAATTGGGGTTTCCAAAATGACGTGGCCGGGTTCTCCCAAAAATAGAAATGACCAACGAAATAAAATCATGTTCAGTTAATGTTTTAACACAAAACGATTCAAGTTTTCAAGAAAGGGCTAAATACGGGGTATGTGTCGTTAGCGTTAGTTTACAATAATATTTAGCATACATATTTTAGATTATGTATTGTTTTGTTATATTTCAGTACGATAAAAAATACCATTTATTATTTTGAATTGTTTGTACATCAGGTTACTGTCATTAAAATCCCAATATTCATTTTAAAACGTGTCATTATGAATGAAACTGGACTACCCCGTATAACTTACTTAGCTTGCAGCGACTATATATTTTATCTCCATTTACTTTTGTCTTCTAAACAAGAACTGCCTTATTAAGAAACTGGTAGAGATTATTTATAAGCAGTAGCTTATTTTCCCTGCATTTGAATTGAGAAACTATTTTATGTATAAGCGAGGACAAAACAATCAAAACAGAGTTATAAATGGTAAATAAACTGATAGTATTTCAAAGTTGGTGACGGTCGATAATATAATATTATTGCAGAGTATCATATATCCGGGATACCACAGACGACATCTATTAATTGCATATCAAAAGCTAATCCGATACGCATTTGTATTTACAACAATAGCGTTACCGAATATCTACATGATCAGTGTGTCCTATTATAGACCAATTCTAAATGACACACATGTTGGCAGTTGGTGGACTGTGTATATTTAATGCAATGAGTTGGATGTGACTCCAATTTGCGAGGTATTTTAAAAAAATGTTTTAAATCTATTTACTTTTTTTTTATTTAAATCATGTCAAATATAAAAACAATTAATCGTTTCAATTAAAGTAAGATACTGTTTTTCGTATGTTAGGGTATCACTGTTTAAACATGTTTAAATAATCATGTTGATTATCATAACACATATCAGCATTGTGTGAAGATATAAAAGCTATGCATTTAGTTTGTTTTCACGTTATATACACAATTATGTCATGATAGATTATATAATACATATTTGCACTATTGAATGTATTAGTGTCCCACTTTGTAAATATTTTACTTACATATGATATTGGCTAATATTCTTATCAAAATAGAACATACACTTGTTGCGTATACAATGAACTTAATGTCGATAATAATACACATGCTGCTTATATACTGAATGCAGGTAATTTAGCGGACAAGAAAGTTTTTTAATTTGCCGAAGTACTATTTTTTATCCACGTCACATACGAAGAATACAAAATAAGCTTTTTAAAAGAGGTGAACGCTGAACAAAAGCCAGTCCTCGTTTGTTTTTGTTAAATATTGAGAAGCTTTAGAATATTGAGGATTAAAAAAGTAAATCGAATGACTGATCCTTACGTTTTAAAGTACGCTTGCTCTACGTTTCAGTGGGTTTGTTAATGCATTCCGAGGTATGGATTCCTATAAAATAATGAATATTGTATTAGGGATTTATTTCTTTTAAAATGTGTTGTTTTGTTCTGAAGAAAGGTGCTAAGCGTTTCACTAATGAACTATGTTATTGCCACAGCAATGTTATTTTATCAGCTTTATTTGAAGTATATATTGCATTTCCATTGTTTTCATGCACGTAATTTCTCATAGTATTAATATTCACGTGAACAACATTATTAAAACTATATGGCATGAGAAGTTACTTACAACAATTTATCTGTGCGACATGTTTTTCTTTCAATAGTTTAATAGTATTTTGATATGCGGGGAACCTTAATCTTAACTGAAACCGGATTTATAAGTAAGTTGCATGTGCGTCATGTGTGCGTGATGTATTGCTTTCAGTAGTTTAGGGTATCCTATACAACGAGAAACGTATGAAGTAAGCTGGAACCGAAACAACCGGAATATTCGAATCGTAAAACCTGTATTAAACTTCCGCCGCGAAGCGCTGAAGCGTTTATCACATATATCGGGTGAATCGGACTGTATACTACATCAGTACTGCTTTAAATACTGACAGTACTCATGTTAAACATTTGCTGCCATCTGTTGTTATACTAGAACGGTTTTATGTAATAAATATATAATTTCTTGCATAGCGAAAGTATTAATATTTGGAAAAAATATGTGTCCATTGCATAACTCGAAAACTACCTGAGGCGTTCACATGAAACTTAATACGTAAATATATTTCTTTAAAGGGAAAGAGCAATGTGCAAGAACAATATCTCTCGCTACCATACTAAAAGTAAATGTCCTTTCTTAATGTTTTTTTTTCACTCTGACACATAAAGGAAATGATTCAAACATTTGCCTGTCAATCTAACTAATAAATCAGAACTAGCAAAGCCCTACTAGCAGACTAGTATGCTGGGGAGGGAAAAGGGTGATTTTAGGTTGTTTTCTTTGTGTTTATCTGTTATGTCTAACAATAATTTCACCCGTATCACGGCTGTCAGTTAACTGAAAATGTCCGTTTTGAATCATATTTAGAGGTGAAATGCCCATAAACTTAAGTTTAATACAATGTCCCACATAAGTAAAGTTGAAATGAAATTATATAACACAGCGGATATTTCTTTTTAATTTATGGGTTATAGGAATGTGGAGTTCTTTTGACTAATTTAATATTGAGGATAAATATAGTATACAACAATTTTTTTAAATAAATGCAACTCAGTTAAATATCGCGGCTCGCATCATCTTAATACATGTAAACACACTTATTGTAAATTGCTGTAAGTCATGCCAATACAGATAGCATAGCGTGGTTTATCAGAATATGAATCTTATCCCGACCCACTTGGTATGATAGTAATTATACTGTAGATTCACTTTCGTTAATACTTAAAATCATATTACCGCACATATATGAAATAAGTTTGTCAAGATCACTGCAAACGCATGCTGTTTCGAAAACAAATATTTTCAATCTTTTATTCAATGAAAAAGCGCAGCTATTGATGTGTGAATTTACAACGAAAGGGAACACATTATATACATATATTCCCATATTTGATCATGCCTAAATACAAACTATAATTATTATGTAATGCTCTAGAAGATTACATGCACGTGAAATAGTTATTAGTTTATAGTAAGCTGTATTTATCAACAATTCTTGGTATTATCCGCATACATTTTTTTTCAACTGTTCACATTTCTGTGCTAAAATAGCCAAACTCTTGATGGTTGTTCAACAAATAGTATATGAATTGATTATAAATAATACAATAATAGACGTACGACGGAACTGTAGTGAGAATATTCTTCACTCAAGCGACTTTTACGTAGGTTAGATTTTTTTTTGCAAAAATTTCGTAAACCACAAGACTACGAAAACTACAAAGTATCGCTTTATAAATATCACTGCGAATTAAAGCATGAAAAACAATTGACACTCAGCCAGAAAGTACTTGAAATTTAAGGTGATTCAAAAAGCTATACACATTTGTGTCGGAGCTTACGGGAAGCAAGTCTGAGAACCAGTTGCCAACTGTTCAAAATGAAAATACTTTAGCTGACACATTTGCTGATCATTTTATGCAGAAAATAGAGACAATCCGAGAGAATCATAAAGAATTTGACAACTACACGCCGATTGCGAAACAGGTCACACAATTTGGAAATTTTGAAAAACTCACAGAAGATGAGATCAGAAAGCTAATAAATCAATTACAAACAAAGTCCTGCGAAATTGATATCTTACCAAAAAAGTGTTACAGTTGTTTATGAATGAGCTTCTTCCAACCATTTCTAAATTAGTAAAACCTTTCTTTGGCACAAGGAGTATTTCCTGCGAAGTGGAAACAGGCGCTAGTAAGAACTCTGTTTTAAAAAGCCAACATTGAATTGACCTTTTCAAATTACAGACCAGTGAGTAATTTGGCATTTCTGTCAAAATTTATTGAAAAAATCAGCACTCTATAGATTAAACAAACATGCTAGTGAAAATGATCTTCTCCCAAAGAACCAGTCTGCTTACGGACAATATCACTCTTGTGAGTCGGCACTTATTAATGATCTCCTAGCTGCAATGGAAAACCAAGAGGTAACAGCACTCAATGCATTAGACCTTAGTGTTGCTTTCGACACCGTAGATCACGACATACTCTTAGATGTCTTGAAAAGTCAAAATGGCGTTTCTGGGGTGGCGCTGGACTGGATGGACTCATACCTGCGGCCGCGAAGTTGTTGTGTAAGTGTGAAGTGAGGCATGTCAAAATCACGTGAGTTAAAATGCAGTGTCCCACAAGGAAGTTGTTTGGGTCCTTGGCTCTACCTCACATATGCAGGAACAATATTTGACATAGTACCCCCTTCCATCCCTGTCTATGGCTTTGCAGATGACCATACTGCCAGCAAACGTTGCAAACCGATTCTATCGGAAGAAACTGAAGCCATTTACGAAATCCAAGATTGTGCACAAGAAATAAACAATTGGATGAACAGTAATTAACTCAAAATGAACGCTTCAAAAACTGAATACATAGTGTTTGGAAGTCGCCATCAATTAAATAAGTGTAACACTCAGGGCATTGCTGTATGTGGTGACAAGATCAAGCGACAAAGTAGCATAATATATTTGGGCGCATTTTTGGATGAAACCCTGAACTTCAAGGAACACATAAAGAGAAAGTGTAGATCTGCAATTTTGACTTATTTCAAAATAAAAAGCATTCGTAAATACTTAACACAAGACGCCACAGAAACACTAGCTCTTTATTTAGTCATTTAACATTTGGACTACTGTAACGTTATTTTGTACGGCATCTCCCAGTGTGAATTGGCAAAATTACAGTGTGTGCAAAATATGTGCGCATAATTGGTTTTAAGCCGTAGAAAAAGTAACAGTTCACAACAATCACTTCACGACCTGCACTGGCTGCCAATCAAGACTAGAATCGAATTGAAAATTCTTACATACATGTTTAACTGTTCAATTGGTAATGCTCCTGCCTACTTGACCGAACTTCTATCCACTCCGATTTATAAACGTAATCTTAGATCATCAGCATCATCAATAAACTGTTTTAATGTACCTTTCAACAAGAAAAGAACATTCAGTGATAGAAGCTTCAGTACTGTAGGTCCAAAACTATGGAACAACCTACCTTTGAGTTTAAGACAATGTACTTCAATAGACACTTTCAAACAAAAACTTAAGACATACTTTTTCGGTGACTATGTCGCATTACTTTAAGGTAATACGTGATGTACCTTTGATCAATGTTTTGTATAGACTTGTTTGATACTTGGCACTGATGTTCGTTTTGTGACTTGTGAATGAGGATTGGCTCGCTCGCTTGTTGTGGATCGGTCGCTGTGTCACTCCATATTATTGTTTGTTTTTAACCTGTGTCATTTCTATTGTACAACGCCATTGAATATGTTTTAAACGTAGAAATAGTCGTTCAATCAAATGCTCAAGCTTCAAGTTTAAACTGTGCTAGAGTCTAAAACACCCACTAATCTGGGGGTACAAACGAAAAGCTAATCCATTAAGATTTCTTAAAGAAACACAACCTCTAGTTTCTGTTATATGAAAATACCATCGGTGTGCTTCACATGTTTAAACACGCAAACGGTAAAATACAATACAACAAGTTAAATATTAGACTGGCGTTGTTACGGTATTAATTATTAAGAGCGGGTATAATGATTGCACTTTGTCATAAAACGACGTTATGACGTATTGTTTTAAGAATACATGGTAAAAACAAATAATGTTAATGTATAATTGTGTTGTTCAATTTACACCTAAATGTAGGTGTAACAGGTTATGCATACACTTCGTTTGGCAGACATATTGATTGCAACATTAGTTTTGCAACACACTTCATTCGTGCATATATAGTTCATCGCTGAGCTATACTTAGCTACATTACAAATTAAAGTTATGGTGTGTTTAGGCGTATGGTACAAGAATCAAGCCCAGAGCAGTAATTGAGAACGCAACATTCTATTTCAACATGACTAGCAAATTTATAGTTTTTACAGTGTTGTGTTGCTTAATTTTTGGCGAGCATGTACATATATGGGTTATTTCAGAAGTGCCAAGTATTTTCTTCAGAGTTATGCAGTTCAAATAATTGGTTAATTTCGAAATAGATATACATGTTTGTGTGTTAAACGCCGTTAAGATTCAATTAAATTAGTTTTTAAAGTTACCACCTTAGGTTTATACATTTAATAATTATCTACCCCATATTACATTGCACACGCAACAAATCAAATAGTTTATTGTACTTACAGATAAAAAATGTCGAGCCAGGCAAAAAACAGCGCATTCAGCCTTGACATTGTCAACTTAAGTGTATCTTCTCCGGAGGTTTTCAATGGAAGGAAATGGAGAAAGTATTTCCCGAAAATTGTAAAGGTATGTTGCAATATATTTAAATCCAAATACCTAGGTCTTTGGTATTATAATTATCTGTTAAATAAGTTATTGCCACTAATGTGTATTAATTATTAATGAACATAACGAGAAATTAAATTCCATTATTCTATATCCAATAAATTAATCCAATGGGCATTCTTCATAAGTACCACGTGACCGTCCAATATATTCCGGTATTGTATCCAAAAAGTCTGATTTTTTTCCATATTGGACAGTTGAGTACAAGTGGACTAAGCTATTGTTTTATAACGATAAAAGCTGTTACCGAGAAAAAGTATCCGAATGAACAATATTCGATTCACACAGGCGATATTAAGATTGGATGTCTTAAATAAATAAATTAGATAAATGTTAGAAATTAAAAACAAATGCAACAGCAAGTGATATTGTTATTGTTTGAAATTGAAAAAAATAAATGCAACAGCAAAACAAAAACTCTATTTTATTTACCTCAATGACAGCTTTAATCCAATGCTTATAACAACACAGTTCAATGATATGCCCTAACATTTTCTGTTCTTCCATCCCTTTATCGAAATGTATTTAAATCCACACTTTTTTGATAGCGTTTGTATCCCATGCTAACCATTTTAACCCAAAACACGATTTACGAATTCGTAATCCTGTCGGAGCGAGTTATTTTATTCCTATCGAAGTTAACAATTATGCATTACAAACACACACTCCGAAATACGTTTTGGATTCGTTCGATGATTAAAAAAATATTATAATTTATTGACTGTTAAACATAAAAACGTCCATAGTGATTAGTGTTGTCCCTAAAATGCAGAGAGTCTTGCTAATACTAGTATGTTTCGTCAGAGAAATGACGTCTCACGAGATACGTCATAAATTGCATAATCAGGTGAATGAACATAAAAATACGGAAAGCTGGTTTGGTAATATATTTTAAAGAGGAAACAAAAGAGAGTTAGAAAGGGAAAGACGTTTAAACTGTACAATACGTGATATATTTGGACTCGCACACAGTTTGAAGTCATATTGGACTCGCCTAACGGCTCGTCCAATATGACTTCAAACTGTGTGCTCGTCCAAATATATCTCCGTATTGTTCAGTGAAACGTCTTATAACCTATAAATATTTGCGCATGCGATATTATTTATTGTCCACTTGAATACATCGTTTTAAATAGTATGCACTGATCACCGTGTTTGTTACAGCATACAAACGCGGATATCTACATTTTGCCTAACGGGATGTCCGACTTCACGGCCATAAATTATAGGATGTGCCGTGGCTTGACGGAAGATGGTCCTGTTCTCCTCTTCAACGTCAACAAAATAAAGGTTACTCACAATACGAATGTAGACTGCAGCTATATTCAACCTCTCGATGGCTTTTCAATATTCACTGGGTTGTCTGTTTTGTCTGCGGCTTATTCTGGTG
The DNA here is from genome assembly GCA_007657795.1 of Dreissena rostriformis. Taxonomy (NCBI): domain Eukaryota; kingdom Metazoa; phylum Mollusca; class Bivalvia; order Myida; family Dreissenidae; genus Dreissena; species Dreissena rostriformis. Next base: position 9,419 of record VMBQ01013093.1, read on the forward strand.
GAAATTCTCAGTTCTTTAATTTGGCATCTTGGGAACCCACCTTATTTGCGCCGACAACAGGTCTTGTCGCGTACAATGTAGCTCGCAGGCTACACAGTTGCATAGCAAGCACCAACAATCCCGTGATATTTGTTGGACAAATGCCTAACAATAACGGCGAAATAAAACTGGCAGTAAAATACGCATGTCTAGAACGTGATCAGCAATACCTTGATAATATTGAAATAGACATCTTTGACTATTTTTACACTGAGTGGGTGATGAATCAATTTAGAGATTTAAACAAGCTGGATGTAATTTATGGCAATGATGACTCGAATGCAAGCGTTGGGGTCATATCGTCCCAAAGTCTACAAATTGCACAACCCTTTACTCTGAAATTGGATTTCATGGAGGGTCTGAATTTGAGAGGATTCTCGATACAGAATTGGCTTTTGGTAGGTACTGTTTTTCGCATGCCCAAGTTGCTTGGCGCTGAGCCACCACGCCGTTCACAATCGCCATTTTTCCCTTTTAAAAGGCAAAAGCCGCCACGCGCCCTTATGGGGTTTTACTTTGTTTTTACAAATATCCCGGAAGACAACTCAACAGTAAGTGAGCCACCCGAAGCCACAGAGCGGATGCTCCGCAATCACTTAGAGCAAAAACTTAAGATTGCCAAAGAAACCGCTGATTCCATACGTTTTGAGCATGTGCACCGGTTAGCGGGACATCCGGTTCATGGCAAAGTGCGACATATAATCGCGAAGTTTACATTTTTCAAGGACAGTGAATTAGTGAAGAAACAAAGGAAGCATCTAACAGGTACAAACTACCAAATGTTCCAACGGAAGTGCTATAGAAGCGGCGCAAGCTGGTTTCTTGCATGAAAGATGTCAGAAATATAAATATATTCTATACAATTATGGCATATGTTTTCTTAACGAATCTTGGTGTGACTCGAAAAGTAATATCCAGTTTAACGGATATATATCTCACAATTTTTATCGTAAATTCAAACATAAAATTGCCAAACGTAGTAGCGGTGAAATTGTTTTTTCTTTACAAAGCATCTTTAAAAAATGGAATACATATAATAAAAAACCATAGCGACACTATAATTTGGTTGAAGCTAGATCATTCCTTTTTAAATACATCAAAAGATATTTATTTAAGTGGATAATGTATTTGGGGTGATTATTCCCCAATATACAATATTTGTTAACGTTGATTTGTTTGATAATTTAGAACATGTTATATGTTTATATGACAATCTTTGTTGTGTGTTTATAAGTGGTGATTGTAACAGTAGAGTTGGCGATGAAAACGATTATATTGTTTGTGACAAATTGTAAAAGTTGTTTTGATAGCCACTATTATAATTCATATTGCATACCTGACAGGGGCTCATGAGCTAAATCACTCAACAGTCACGGGGTAAAATTGCTCGATATTTGTAAAGGCGTATCGTTGCGCATTTTAAATGGTCGCATTGGCAATAGTGTTCAGTAAACATGTTTGTCAACAGTGTTATTTAGAACGTTTTAATGAATGGAGTGACCATGAGCCACTGTTCTTTTCATTGTTATGCAATAACAAATTTCATGGCGAAGAAACGCAATCGGATATTAAATATAAATGGAATGACTCCCTGCGTGAACAATTTCGATCGGGGATTATAAGAATCTTACCAACTTTAAATAATATTGTGTACTATATCAATTGCCCTGACAGGGACTTAATTAACGTTTTGATTGACAAGTTTTCTAAAACTATCCGCGATGCTGAGGATCTTTTGTTTACCAAAGATTGTTTTTATTCACATGATGTTTATTTTGAATGTTATACTAAAAGGGATAAAGATTGGTTTGACCATGATTGTAGTGTTGCCCGTAATATGTATTTGGAAGCGCTAAGAGAATTTGTGAAATACTTTAAGTCTAAATCAGCATAAACATCCTCCAAAATTACTCTCCAGGAGTTTTAAAATTATTTTGAAAATGTAAGCACAAACATTTCGACTGATAAGAATTATGATGCTGAATATGATAATAGTAAGTGTTTACCCTGAGCTCGATGGCCCAATTGCAGTTGAAGAAATAATTAATGCTGTTAAGTCATCGAAGTGGAGCAAATCTTGTGTAGTGATAATCGTTTGAACGAGTATTTTATTGAAAGCGTTGATATATTAGCCTTAGATATATGTAATTTATTTAATTGCGTATTGAACTCACGATATTATCACGAAAAATACGTGAAAATATTCAAAATGGAATAATTGTTCCTCTGCACAAGAAACGTTCAAAAGAAGATGTCAATAAATATAGAGAGATTACTTAAGTTAGCTGTTTATCTAATCTCTTAACAACCGTTTTAAACAATCGCTTTGAACATATCTTTTATGAAAATAATACTATTTCGACGCCCAATTAGGATTTCGGAAAGGGCGGTCTACGACCGATGGAATATTTGTTATTCATTCTCTTGTTTAAAATTATTTATTTAAAAATAATAGATTATATATAAAATTTGTACATGAAGAAATGTTTTGATGTATATGTATAAATGCATTATTGTTTAACATGTATACATGTGGCATACAGGGTAAAATCTTTAGGATTGTTTGGGACAGGACATGTATCAAAAGGTTAAATCTTGTGTTAAGTCATTGTCTTTATATTCTGACTATTTTCGAAACGCAGTGGGGCTCCGACAGGGGGAGGTTATGGCCCTTATTATTTTCTTTGTTTGTAAACGATCTCGAGTTGTTTGTGAAACCACTTTATATTGTTGTGCAAAAGATGGTAAGGTTTTTCCACCAAGTAATAGAGGTTACTGGAAACCCAGTTGTCGCTGTTGGTGCCGTGCCTGTAGAATATCGTTTTGAAATTCAGAGGGCATTGACGCAACAATGCCGCTTGCAGGAACACTTATTTCGCGAAGGGCTACAAACGAACACTTGTGATGCAGTGTCTACGATTCTATCGCTGACTCAGCTATTCATGAACTCGGAAAGAGATCTAAAAATGTTGAGACTCAGTCACGTCAGCAACGGCAACTTTGATAATGTTAACTGTGTTATTACTTCACGAATCGTCCATCCGGATGTGCAGCCTTTCTTTCCTGATCTTAACAGCTCTAGTGTGGTGGCGCCGTTTCCATCTTTGCCAATCAAAGCATCGCTATTTTTGCCGGCAATGATTACGTCATTTCCTGGTAGCTAAATGGATATACGAAGAACTCAAACAGTTTACTAAACCTGTGTTTGTTTGTCACCGGACATACATTTGTATAATGTATTGTAGGTTTACATGTAGTTGTGTATCTTTTATTTTACGATTCTTTGTTAAGGTAACGGCAGTTTAAATTAGTTATAATTATCGTTTTACTAGACATGTAGCAGTTACCTTAAGTTATTTTAGTGGATTATAATTAGAAAGTAGTACAAATCCCCATTTGTTCACGTTAACTTATGCTCACAAATTACTCGTGCATTATCACATTCATCAGTTGTGAGTTGATTTTAAAGTTACCAATCAAATAGCTGATATTTAAATGTCTTAACCAACGAAATGTGTCGTTGCGACACGGAGGTGACAAAGAGGCGCATTTTAGATCATTATTTGATCAGCGATTAGAAGGAGAACGTAATAAATATATATTTAAAGTATATTTGGTTCTTTACAGGTAATTATTACTTATTTTATATCTATATCTTTGTATCTACGATGACTTTTCACAAGTAACGGTTTCGTATTTTGTATTTAATGATTTTAATCTATGTGTGTGTTTTATTTGGTATAATAATGTATTGTTTATTTGATATAATAATGTATTGTTTATTTCATGTAATAATGTATTGTTTATTTCATATAATAATGAATTTATATTCTAATAATATAATGTTGTTCATTAGCCTACCATATCTGTTGGTAAACCATTTATTGTATTTGTTATCGATGTTATTCGTAATATTGATGATTATGTGATCAGCGATTTGAAGGAGAACGTAATAAATATATATTTAAAGTATATTTGGTTCTTTACAGGGTAGTTTCTGTAACCACCCTGGTTTCACGTATTGGTTATTGGCTGCAACCCCCCGCCAATGAATAGCAAAAAATCCATACGGTGACAATGGCGCCCAACGTGGGGCCTTGGCGCTTGCATTCACACGCAGTTCTCCATAGAACCTGCCCGTGGGTTCGTCGGGTCCAGTTATACACTGTTCCCTGTGACTCGAATTCGAGGACGAATTCCAACTTGGCAGGGGAGAATGTCACGGTTCCGAACTTAACCGGAATTGGTGTAAAGATGTGTGGCCGCCCGGTTAGCTCAGTCGGGAGAGCATTCGCCCTGTAAGCGAGGTTTCCAGGGTTCGAGTCCCGGACTGGCCGCACATTTTTCACCACCCGGCGACATTTTCTACAACTTTGAGCTTTAACAACATCATTATTCGCAAAACAGTATTATTCAAGCGATATGTTATGTTAATGGTGCGTTTAACCTGTACAAGGTATCCATGTTTACAATTTTTCGTCCTGTAGCCGGCGTGCTTAAATATGTTTTAGTAGTTAACACAAAAAACGGGTCAATTTTACTGTTTTTGCTATTGAACACTTTTAACATTTTAATATATAATAAACACAGCTTGGATTAGAAACACTATAAATAATCACTTGACTGATCTCTCTAAAATGAGTACGATTTGCTCAGACGAACTATTGCTGCCAAGAACTTGACGAAATACGTTTGGCCTTCACATACAATCGTCAACAAGTAACTAACACCATGTTTACTCTTTCACAAGTGTTAGGATTTTAACCAAGGTTGTAAGCGCGACTGTACGATTTTGTCAAATAAAAATGAATTTTTATAAAATGTGTTAAAAATTAGTATACATATATTTCAGTATAAATTAAAATAAAAGTTAAGAAGAACATGTGTCGAAAAATGCGAAATAAGCCAGATATTTAAATCTGAAATTGAAAATGGCTTCCAGCCGAATTCGCCAGCATATATATAATGCATGTACAATGTGAATCTAAATTTAGTTTTAGTGCAGATTCCTTCATACGACACAAAGACACAATTTTGTTTCCTTACAAATACGAGTAAAAGTGTCGGCATCGGCTTTAACCAGCACTATCTTGTCTTTGCTGCATTTTATGAAATTCGTCTTGAATGTATAATTTTTATTGCCTATTTTGTTTCATCATAACATAATTTTATCAATATATTAAAATTTAACACATATAAAAATCGTACAGTCCCGCTTTAAAACGTTCTTAGATGGTCCTGCAAGAACTTCCTCGCATATATTAACATATATTAACATGTGTTTTCCATGATAAACCAAAGCTTAAAAAACTGACTAATTGTTTAAATGGCCTCTCCAAAATCTCTGACTGGGTAACATTTATTTTAACAGAAATTCGATTTGCTTACATTCTCCCAATAATGTTTTATTCGTTGAAAACATAACTGTTATTGTTCGGGTAGGTTTCCTTACATTTCAGAATAAATGTCTTCATTGGGATCGATAAGTGGGGATCGTCAATTTATTATAATACAACACTCGAGAGATGCGCCGATTTCAACTCTTTTATTTATGGCTCTACATGGCGATTCTCTACAAATAGAAATATGGAAATAATAAATACCAAGTTCAAATCGTTATCAAATTACAATTGCTAATACATAAACATAGATAATGTGTTCAAAAATGTTTACTCTTTCAAATCATGTAGATCTAATTTCCTATAGTACGTACAAAACTAAACTATCGTATGTAATTAATTATTACTTAAAAACATAAATATGATATAATACCACGTGACTTTTTAAGATTTGTGTTGGGAGAATAAAGCGCGACTCAGTTAACATTTTTAAGGATTTCTTTTTAAATATTTCACCATTGTAAATGGAATAAAGTGGGGAACCCGCTCATTCGTGAGAGTTGTCTAAAGGTATCATGATTTTGTTTTAACAAATAAGTATTTTTGCAGTATAGTTCAATCGCGCGTTTGAACGGTTAGAAAAATGTCTGATCAGTGCCATGAGTGCGGGCCTGCGGGGACTTCATAATACAAACGCGCGATTGCACTTTACTGAAGAAAAAAAAAAATTTGTTTAAAAAAAAACATGATACCTATAGAAAACTCTCACGAATGAGCGGGCTCCCCACTTTATCCCATTAAAAATGATGAAATATTTAAAAAGACACCCTTTAAAATGTTATCTGGGTCGCACGCTATTCTCCCGACACAGATCTTAAAAAGTCACGTGGTATACGCACCGTGTAATATATTCACATTCTTAAACTGATATCTTGCGAAAGTATTGGCATGCGTTGTAAAGATTAAAAGCAACATTTATTAGTGATTTTACAACTGCGGAAAATAGAATCCATTCAGCTAAGGAACAAGGACTGTGTTTTCGTTATCTCCACAGATAGCTTAATCGCATTCTTTTGTATACATTTAGGACTTTGAACGACAGCCAGTTGAAATGAAACAGTCACATTTTGATATTTTGTTATCACAATGTCAACACAAACGCTGGAGATTGCATGGTTGTTAAGATCCTAGATTTAATCGGAGTTGGCGAATACAACTTTTCTATTTGTATATTAACGCACTTAAACATTTAATAGAAGAGAAAACATGTGGTTTCATCGCACACTGGACTTATTAAACATTTTTAACGCTTTTTAGTCCGTTAATTGAAAGCGAGCTCACTTAATGCAGATATCGGTAAGGATTTAATCGTTTATTATGCTCCCCCAAAAATTTTGGGGGGATCATATAGTCGCCGCTTCGTCTGTCCGTCCGTGCGCCCGTCCGTGCGCCCGTCCGTGCACAATTCACCGGAATTCAATAAAACTTTATGGGAAGCTTCACTACCAAGAGTAGATGTGCATATTATCAGCCGGTTCTGGTCGGATGATTTTTCACAGAGTTATGGCCCTCTGAAATTTTCCATTAACTGTTCATATAGTGCATTTTTTGTCCGGGCTATTTCTCAGCAACTAATGACCGGAATTCAATGAAACTTTATGGGAAGCTTCACTACCAAAAGCAGACGTGCACATTATCAGCCAGTTCTGGTCGGATGATTTTTCACAGAGTTATGGCCCTTTAACATTTTCCATTAACTGTACATAAAGTGCAATTCTTGTCCGGGCTATTTCTCAGCAACTAATGCCTGGAATTCAATGAAACTTTATGGAAGCTAAACTACCAAGAGGAGATGTGCATATTATCATTCGGTTCTGGTCGGATGATTTTTCACAGAGTTATGGCCCTTTGAAATTTTCCATTGTACATATAGTGCAATTCTTCTCCGAGCTATTTCTCAGCAACTTATTACGGGAATTCAATGAAACTTTATGGAAAGCTTCACTACCAACAGGAGATGTGCATATTATCAGCCAGTTATGGTCGGATGATTTTTCACAGAGTAATGGCCCTTTGATTTTTTTGTCAAAAGTTATGCCTCTCAAGACGTTTCCTTTTATATGAATATATAGTGCAATATTGTGACAAACAAAACCTTTGGGGAGCATCACCCGTCTCCGACGGTTTTTTGTTTTGTTTAATGTTGTGTTCGTTGTTCCAAATATTTGAATTTATATACGATTGTATACAGATAGCCAATAGCGTCAATGCACAACGTTGGTTGCTCCGGTGTGCTTTGGTAAAAGCGAAGTTGTTTTAAATTATTGCATGGACGCTTATAAAACTCGCATGTTAAGCTGAAATGCAAATATCATTGCATCTTATTTTTGAAATTTCATCTTAATAACCTTTCATTAGATTCTTAAACTAAAAGTAAGGTTTGACACAATATGACGACTCGTGAATACTCTAATAAGAAAGATTCACCATTCTGTGCATCGTCAATAGTACACACTATTCCATTAAATTATTGCGGTTCGAGAATATTGATGGTTAAAATACAAATGTCAATGAATTAACGTTTATAAGGTAATTCGGCAGTGCTGCTGTAAGGTAGCGATATTTTATCTTAAACACAGTTCTGTTGTCCAACTTAAAGGGAATTTTTATTTCAATGTTCTTTACTATCGTATGCATAATATTGTTTTAGGTGTTGTATATTATTATTGTTCAATCAATGCCGATTTTTAGCTAGGGAACATTTGCTCATCGCAAAGTCTACCCAGCAATGTGGTCGTGGAAACTTCTGGCAGCAGTCGTGTGTACGTATGGTTTCTTCAAGGAACTGCGTCCCTCGGAGGCCTATCTGTCCGCTTACCTGACC